>CM059206.1:36364714-36494714 GCA_030347435.1 Clarias fuscus
CTTTCTCTATAATGAATCCTTTTTCTCCACTATACAGTACAATACGCCCCTTCTCTAGCTGGACAACTTCTTTCTTGATTATAGTGTGAAGCCATAATTCACCTAGTGGTATTACCTTTAGCCTTATTAAGCCTTAGTGTCAAGTACATTTATTCAGCACTTTAGTCTTTAGTCTTTTATACCTTTTTTCATTAATTTCTCCAGTGAGACTTTTCTTCTTGAGTATGAGTTCCTTCTATGGAACGAGGTTTTTTAAACAAAAAATTTTTATGTCCGTTCTTACGAGCCCTTTCTTCTCAATCCCTTCTTATGAGTCCCTTCTCCAGCAAGACTTCGTACTTCTCTGTTTTATGTTTCGTTCCCACGGCATTTCAAATGGGTTAGGGTGTATTTTTTATGAACCTCATTTGTGGTTCCATGTTCTTTTTAGACAGAAGAGGCTTTCTGGCCTCCGAGTGGCGCAGTGGTTAAAGCGCTCGCCCTATCATCCGGAGATCGCTAGTTCGAATCCCGGGTGGTGCTGTAACCTCTCGCAGCTGGAGGTCTAGAGAGAGCTGATTGGCCGAGCTCTCTCAGAGGGGAGGGATGAGAGGTACTTAGTGCTCCCACATTAATCACGGCTCTACAGCCAGTCAGGGGCGTCTGTGAGCTCACGCAACGGAGGGACCAGATAGCGCTGTCCTCCGAGTGTGTTACGCCGCCCCCAAGCGCGCGAGCAGTTCGAAAAGATGCGGTCGGCTGGCGTCACGTGGTTCGGAGGAAACACGTGATAGTCTTCGGCCCTCCCGGCTGAGTGGTAGTAGTAGCCTTAATGTGGGAGCCCCCTAGTGACGGGGAGGAATTGGACACGACTAAATTAGGGAGAAAATCGGGGAAAAATCCAAAAAAAAAAAAAAAGAAGAGGCTTTCTCCTGGCAACTCATCCCAAATAAACTGTACTTGTTCAGTCTTCTTCTAATTGTATTCTTATGGACTTTAATGTTTAACATGCCCAGTGGGGCCTGATGTAGCTCTTTTTTCTTTTCTTTTTTTCTTTTTTTTTTTGTAGGTTATGTTTGTACTTCTCTGACCAGTGTATCGTCTGACCTTACAGTAAATGTGATGGGACACTCCTGGAAGGATTGGCAATGCTTGAATGCTTTTCACTTGTGAATAATCTTTCTCACTATAGAAATGTTGAACTCTACTTCTACTCTACTGGATTTATTACCCTTACATATTGATGCGCTTCTCTAAGAGCATTGCTTATGTGTATGTCTACCTTTTGGCACTGCAGACACAGAATGATCTAGATACAGATACAGGTCTGCACACCTGCTGATGATCAGTTAACCAACTTACGTAGCCTCTTACAGCCTGTGGACGCAGTAAGGCGGTACTTAGTATTGCCCGCCATTTTTTTTTTTTTTTTCCTTTGTGTTTTATTTTTGTTAAATAAATAATGGCACAGTTCAAACTGGTATATGTTGTTATTCATCTGATCCTGTATTTGGCGGATACTAAGATCCACTATGGTCAGATGATTTTTATAATATCTTTACACAAAAACACCTATAATTAGGATTGGGATTAGGCTTAAGCTTTTGAACCCTAACTTGAACCCTTTCCAATGTTCATATTCGATATATAAAACATAACTTTTTCAAATACTTGTCCAGTGCCCCCAGTATGAGCCCTGTTTCCAGAATGGGTTATTGCTTCTACATTCACAAGTCTCTTCTTGAGCCTTAACCAAGATGAGGATTTGCATTTTCATTATGATTATGAGGGGATTTCATACCAGAATGATCCAGATCCAGTATTTATTCTCTTGTATAAGTGTCTTCTAGGATTCATTTACTGTATATAAATTTTCACTCACACAGCTAATCATATATTTCAAACTTTGTATTATTATAATATATATATATATATATATATATATATATATATATATATATATATATATATATATATATATATATATATATATATATATATATTATACAGTTGTTGGACTCTTTTGCCTTTTCCAGATCCTAAACTGTGTGCTCTGACTCCTAATGGGCACCTGGAGATGAATCCCATCGCAGGTGGAAGGATAAATTTGGAAGAGGAATCTCATGAGAGCAGTGTCACCAGTCTGGGAAAGAGCAGCCCGGAGCAACGATCTTTCTCACTGGTGAGCGCAAAATGGCAACCAGCCTGTCAAACCAATCAAATATCAAAATTAGGATTTAACCACAATCCAGGTCACAGAGAAATCGAAAAATCAACATAACATGTTTTAAGAAAGTTTTAATTATATAGATTATCACAAGTTGTGGGAACAGCCTTGGTAAAGATATTAATTAATGTCTGTCTTGGGTGGATGATCACTATCTTACTGAAAGATACAGTAGTTGGTAGAAAATTGTACAGGAGTTTCAGTATTAGTGGTGTTTATATTCATAACTGGCAGCGCACGTCTGAACCTAAAATATCAGCCTGTTCAGACCGTGTAAAATGAAAACAATTAAATAAACCATTTTAATGGACTAAACTTTGTTACTCAATATGGATTCTATTTTTCTCAATGAATATAAACTAACATATTATACATAATGTATATAAGGGAAATCTTACAACAAGGATATTTTTTATTCTATTATATTAAGTTTTAAAAGCAGTTTACTAATAATTAAAAAAAAAAAATTTAAAGGGTGTTCAGGTCAAACCGGGACTTATGATGACATTTCTCCTGATCATAAATCCAAAGGATATTTACAGAACACCTGATCCTTCAATATAAAAGTTGTCACCAACTTGCAGAAGAAACACAATTCTTACCTCTCTCCAAGCCATTTCCACATGCGTAAGCCATTAAGGGAGTTCCTGGGAGGCCAGATGTGAAGCAGATAGTCTAATCATGGCTCTGGCATACTGAAAAATCTTTCTACCTTGATTGACTACAAGCACTAGTGAAACACTGGGATGAGTGTTTTGTTATTCTGCGCAATCAAAAGTCCCAGTTTGACTTGAACACCCATCATACACAACGTCTGTTTTACCTACTGTAACAGTGTAGCGGGATCTACATGATCTATTTGTTATTTAATAAATCCTCATTAAAAGTTAACAGTTACAGAGTTACAATTGGATATGTTATAACTCACAGTCGTGTTCAAAAGTCTGCCCCCTCTTTTAATAGTATGTGTTTTGGTGTGAAGAAATAATAAGCATCAGCAGATCTGGATATTAAGCAAATACAATCTAAGGCGAACAAAAACACATGACTTTTTCGCTGTGCCGTTATTATAAGGTCATAAGCCTTATAAACCTTATAATTCATGATTAAAATGATCTGATCAAACAGGAACAGCCGATTAATATACTTTTACATTTCCAAATATATTAAAAGTTGAACAGAAAACAGAACGAGTGCAGAAAACAGAAGCGCAGCACTTTTCCATGGCAACTGTGAATATCTAAAGCAATCAACTTCTGTTACTTGGATTAACACAAGTACTTTTTGTTCATTTGGAGCTGTAATCCAGGATACAGTAACTGCAGGGAAGCTTAATGTCTTAAACTTTGATTCCGCATTTTTTATCTTTCAAGTACGAGAGAAGGAAATGTTGTGTGCTTGTGCATCTTGTTGCTGATTCAGTAGTGACCAGCATCTAAGCCTCATGCTCAGCCCTGGACAGATTAGTCACATATGAGACAGAGTTGGATGCAAACTGCCAACTGCGAGCCCATTGAATGTGTGTGTGATTCCCAACAGCTCTCTGTGTGCGCTGGCTGCTTATGTTGGAAAGTCACACGCCGTTAATGAGTCAATGAAACATTTGCAATAATTATTGCTTTGATTAAAAATCACTCGGCCAAAGAATGCCCTGGCGCTCCCTGTGAGTGTCCATGATGTGTGTGTGTGTGTGTGTGTGTGTGTGTGTGTGTGTGTGTGTGTGTGCGCGTGTGCGCGTGTGAGACCAAAATTCCCTGGGTAAGATGCCAAGCCCACCAATGACTGTGGGGTTTCCATAGCAACTCCTCTTTAATTGAGACAGCTATAGAGAACGATAGAGAGAGGAATGGAGAAGAGAAAGCTTGATGGTTTAAATATAGTGTTGTGACGCACCATGCATGGGAGATCACGAGATTAGCCAGGCTAGTGAGAGCTGATGTTTCTGTGAGTGGAACCGTGCACTGATACAGCATGGAGCCACCAACATAGACGTGCAGACACATAAACACACACGTCAAAACTGCAGCACTGGATGGCTGTTTAATCACCATATGTGCTCCGTTCACAGTATTTCCAACACTTTGCAAACCTGCAGCATGTATAATATTCCCAAAATATTGCACCATTTGTTTCTCAGTGTTGTACTGACTCAGGTTGTCACGTCGCTATGCTTTATTTGACAGCTACCAAGTACCTAGTGTGTGCGCAGTGTCTCCTGTTGGCACACGGCATCGCCTCCTGCTTAAAGTAATTTTAGATGACTTAATAACAGTTAACAAGGTTTCTATGGCAACTGCTTCGTTACCTCCACTGGCACTAAATATGGGCAATTGTCCTCTTTTACTGCAAACCTATACAGTCTGCAATTATCTTTGTTAGGCACTATACCCAGGCACATGCACACAGATATAGTGGTAGTGCATTAAATTAATAGAATCATCTTGTTTAAAATATGCTGTAAAAGCAGGACTCTTTTTTAAATTCTTTTTTTTTTTTTTTTATTAACCTCCTTTTTTTCTCCTTCGGTACAGCGTCATGGCCGTAGTTCCCTGTACCGCCACTGGGGGCGACCCCAGCCCTTGGCAGCATGGAGTCGCCGCTCCAGCTGGAACAGCGTCGGTCGTGCTACTCGGGGCCTGACAGTAGGGGGCAGCCTGCGGGTCCGGGGTCCCCACTCCCACCCTGCTGAGCGGGAATCTCTCCTCTCTCCACGCCCGCAACTCTCACATCACCCACCGCTCCTTTCCCGCCGTTACTCCCTTCGCCGCGATCGGCGTGCCCTCTCACTCGAGCTCCCCGAGCAGCTCCAGCTCCCCGGACCCCCACTACTACAGCACCCCCTTCTGATCAGGAAGAAAAGCGTGTGTGGGGAGCAGCATCACCACGATTGTAACGGAAAAGCACCAATACGTCAGAGAGCACTGCTGAGCGAGGTTTATCCCCAACTCAATGCTCGGAAGGACAAACCACACCTCGATGAGGAGACAGACTATGTAAGTTATGTGTCACAGATTTATTCAGTTCTACCATTTATACTCACTCACTCACTCGCCATATATACCGCTTAATCCTGCATTCAGGGGCCTGGAGCATATCCCAGGAGACTTAGGGTACAAGGCGGGGTACACCCTGGACAGGGTGCCAATCCATCGCAGGGCACACACACATACACACACTCATTCACACTCTAAGGCCAATTTGGGAATACCAATTAACCTAACCTACATGTCTTTGGAGTGTGGGAGGAAACCGGAGTACCCGGAAGAAACATATCAAGCATGGGGAAAACATGCAAACTCCATGCATACAGAGATGGGAATCGAACCCGGACCCTGGAGGTGCAAGGCGACAGTGCTAACCACTAAACCGCCTTACCATCTATACTGCCTGACATAATGCATATTCATTAAGCGATATATACAGTAGCAGGTACTGAAAATGTATAATGGTTGCCATGCATATCCAAATGTCACCAAAGCAAACCAGAATACTTAATTTGCATTTATTTCACATATGTCATTATTCCATCGTGCACTATTCACTATCAGACACCGACATAGCACTCTTCTTAATAATATCTTTCCAGTGGCACTTTATTTCTTCCCTTGTGACAGAATGACAATGTGAGAAACCAACTTCTGTCTGTCACGACACACAATAACAGCTCATTACGTACTTTAGTCCATGATTACAAATGGTTTCTTCCGTGAAAGCCAGTAGTTGATATTGACTAGGATGTTTGAGAGGGTGTGAGAATTTGAAGGGAACTTGAGTTGTTTTCTGCTTTGTTAAAAAAAAAAAAAAAAGAGGGTGGAGGGCGGGCGGAGCTGTTTTTGTTAAAGATTGCCTGACTTTTGTATTGGAATTAATAGAATGTACTTTCTAAGAAAATGACATGTTGGTTGGAATAAAATTGCCTGCAATTGTGTTCGCTGAGTAGTTAATTATAGTTTTACACTAAGTGCAATTGTGTGTGTTTTACTGACTCGTTGACATTGTGATTCTTTTTTGAAGAGCCTATGTTTTCGGATCCAGAAGATGATGGAGGTGTATCGCCCAGACTGGTGCGAGACGAGAGAAGATTGGTCTGTCTACTTGTTTTCCCCGGAGAACAAGTAAGCTGTCCAAAAGATTTATAATAATCAGATGCCAGTCTACTCAGTGACTTAGTATATTCATATAAAGGTACTGCATTAAAAAAAAAAAAAAAAAGAAGCTTTTATTGAAAAAGAGCCCCCTGACTACAGTATGTAAAGGTGTTGTCAGCCACTTCTGGAGGTTTAAGTGCAGAGTTAATCTGCGCCCAAAGATATGACCCAATTTGGACTTGTTGACAGTTGTCTTGATACCGCAGAGAAGTGTGAGAAGCTCACTTCAATCTTTTTTCACTTAGTATCCATCAACCTCTATGTTGAAGGTCAACAATGTACAGTAAAAGGACGAAGAGCCAAGAGCAGAGCAGCAAAGTGACAAAGGGGCAAAATGATGAAGGCATAGACGACCCTGTGAATGAATTATTAATTGTAGGATGAATCTTAGGGGACACGGTGGCTTAGTGGTTAGCACCGGAGGGTTTCCTCCGGGTATTCCGGTTGCGGATTAGGCTAATTGACGTTACCAAATTGCCTGTAGTGTGTGAATGGGCGTGTGCGTGTACTGTATGTACTGTATGTGTGTGTGCCCAGGGTGTACCCTGCCCCGTGCCTTAAGTCTCCTGGGATAGGCTCCAGGCCCCCTGTAACTCTGTATACAGGATAATGCTGTATAGATGATGAGCGAGTTAGTGAGTAAGAAATGGTAATGGTGGAATGGAAAGTTACAAGGATGGAGAGATGGGAGTATCTGATGTTGGCTTAGAAGCTGAAAAGGATGGGGATTGACTGGAAGAAATAAAAGAATCAAGAGATTAATATATGAAGGGTATGGAACCTGTGGTGAAAACCTGAGATGATACAGATGATACAAAGAAGAAAGAGATGATGGATGTCCAGTACAGGACAGTAATGTGAAATGGGAAAGAGGTGGACGTTTATTACCTGGATGGAAGGTGAAAAGGTGTAAACAGATTGAGGTGGACAATGGAAAAGTACATGGTTAAATGGATGGGAAATACAAGGGTGAGTCAAAAATTATCCGCACTCTGAGCACCGTCGATCGTTTCACTTTTTTCATAACAATGTTCAACGTTGAGAATCTCAGGAAACTGTAAACAGCAATTTTCCAGCTGATGGTTGGCTTTTGAACTTTTTTTAAAAGTCAATTTGAATGTTTCTATTCCATCATGTACTCTGCTGTTTACTCTCAGGCTCGTAGTAATGAACCCATGATGAATCCATGTCTCGTCATCAGTAATGATTTTTTTAAGACACTTTCACCTGGTCCACATTTTGTTTGCAGATTATTTCCAAATGCTTCTGCTTTTTCCGTGAGTCGTTTCGGCACCAGGTACACTCTTAGACGACAAAAAAACAAAAACAAAAAAAATCACTGCACACTGCTCTTCTTTCGTGCAAATCATAAATGGGGCATCCATTTTTGCTCGCGAATGCGGTGTTCACACAGCCATGCACAGCTGGTAGCCTTGAAGACAGACAGTAGCCTTGAATGGAAATTGCTGATAAGATGTGGCCAACAGTGCGGCTGGGAGAAGTTTTAATATGACCGGAGTGCAGGTAGATTTTGACTTACATCTGCATAGACCCTTCGAGATATAGGACTGGAGAATACAGTAGGACTATAGAAGAATGTAGGTCTACAGTAGGTCGATGAGATGGATACAGAGATTGAGATGGTGAATGTGAAAATGCAAGACAGATCGGGGAAAATGCAGAAAAAATGGATGGCTAAGGAGTACAGATAAAGAGGGATGGAGAGAGTGGGCCATTTGGAAAAAAAAAAAAAAAGAACAAATGCTGAAGTGTAGACTGTTGAAGGATGAGATAGCGATTATGTGGTAGTTTTGATTAGAGTATTGATTTAGCCCTAGGGAGTACCAGGTGAAGCTCTCAAGCACAGCATGCCACACATCAGCTTGTTCTTAAAAAAAAAAAAACAGTCCTGATATTCTTGTTCAGTTAAAGGACTTATTTCCTTTAAAAAATATTCAAGAAAGCGCCTAGGACATTCAGCAATGCAATGCCTCCTCTTCCTTTATCTTATCATGAGGTTAGTATCAAGGGATACCACTGAGGTGGAACCGAAATATTAACTCATCACTCCTTCCCTCCCTCTCTCTCTCTAGGTTCAGGTTAACTTGCCAGAAGATCATTGCTCATAAACTGTTTGATTACGTAGTGTTGGCCTTTATCTTCCTCAACTGCATCACAGTGGCCCTTGAAAGACCAAAGATTCACCAAGGCAGCCTGGTAGGATTTGCTTCTTGTTTAAACCTTAATTGTGGATGTCTGTTAGCTCATGTACACAGGAGATGCATGATGTACAGTACAATATGTGTGTGTGCCCTACGATGGATGGGTAACCCATCTAGGGTGTACCCCACCTCATGTCCCTATTTCCTCTTGGATAGGCTCCAGGCCCCATGACACTGTATACATGATAAAGCAGTATAGGTGATGCGTGTGTGAGTGAATGAGTGAGTTTCAGAGATCAAGAGAACATGACTGACCACTCTGTTCTCTATACAGGGGGTTTTCAAGTCCAAGAACCAGGTGCAGAATAGCAGAACACAGTTATAAATAAAATCTACCTTTATTTCTCTGTATAATCCCCTGCTACACTAATGCACTTTATCCCAGCGTTTCATTAGTTCTTGGATACCAAGTTTTCTCAGTACGCCAGAGGCATGACCAGACTGCCTGCTTCACGTCTAAAATGCTGGTCTTCCAGGAACTCCTTTAATGGCCCAAAGGCCAAGTGGAAATGGCTTGGAGCGATGTTAAATCTGTATGGGGGATGTTGCAATAACTCCCGGACGAGCTCCTGTAATGTGCAAGCGGTCCACTTCGCTGAATGTTCCCGGGAACTTCCGCAATGGCCAAGCCACATCGGTTGGGATCATCTTTCACGTTATGGCCTTTTTAAAAAAATGTGTGCACCATTCAAATGCTTTACTGCGGCTAAGAGGCTCATCATTGTACTGTGCTTGAAGTCTTCTGCAAATGTCAATCGGTTTCAGGGAGATCATTGTTGAAACGTAACAAAATTGTTGAGTTCTAAAATAATTTGCCATTCCCGAACTGAAAGTAGGTAGGCATGTACTCATGAAGGTTTTAGGAATTCCAGAATTATCTGTCACTCCAGAACTCAAAAAAAGAAAAAGAAAGAAACACTCCATTAAATGGAAATTAGACAAATTATAATTGGAGAATTTTTAATCCAGCATTTATAAACATCTAGGATTTTTTGACCTAGAAAAAGTTGTAGAAAGTTGCTGTTAGCTTTGTTCTTCTTGGGGAACTGACCATGACTCTGCTTCACCATTTACACTGATATTTTTGTCTTCCCTTATTCTGAATAATGAGAGCAGGATATTTTTCACACAGTGCCATTTTGTTCCATTTCTTCTCAGCTATTTGCCGCAAAACGCTCGATTTTACTGTTATTAGGACTGTAGAAGAGATTGTGTTCTGCTCTTTCTCTTCCCTCTCTACAGGAGCGAGTCTTTCTCACCATCTCTAACTATATCTTCACGGCCATCTTCGTGGCCGAGATGACGGTCAAGGTAAACACGCCTGTCCGTCTACACTGTCCAATTTCGATCATCTCCATGAGCTTCCATCTACTTCTTTCTTTCTTTTCTATTTCCTTTTTTAAAAATTTTTTTTAAGAAAAGCATATTTAATTCTATCTTTTTATAGACTAGGCTTTATGGCTCTTGGGATTATTTATTCATGCATGAATGTCAGTTTCAAGCTTTAAATATCTTTTTTAATAGTCTGAAGTCATCTATAATTTAGGCGTGCTGTCACACTCCAGGGTTTCTTAGTGAGACGGACTTCCTTATTAAAGAATTCTTACAAATAATGCAGGGTTGATTAACAAAAAATAAATAAATAAATAAATAAATAAAAATGCTGTGAGAGCATTCTCGTCCTATTAACAAAATTGTTCAACCGAAAGTTAAATGTATGACTAAAAATGTATGATTAAATTAATTGTATTAATAAATCAAACAGCAAAAACATTTTATGTTCCTGTAGCTTAATGAACAAGGATAATGTTGCTTACATGCATATAGACAGAAATGTACTGTAACATTATGTAAAAACGCATGCCTATATAACGAAACACTCACCAATTACTCCGTACTGAGTGTTTGAAATTATTAAACATGTAAAATTAACATTAAAATAATGTTTGACATAAAGAGAGAGGATTGTGGGGTGAAACCAAGATAAATTGGCGGATTTTCAGATATCTTTATCATTAATATGACATAGCAAAAAACACAGAAACAAATCAAAAGCATTTAATCGAAAAAAAAAAAAAAAACCTGGAAGCACAAATGTTTCAAATAATAGTTTACTAAAAACATTTTTCTTGTAATATAGGATGCAGTTTTATTGGTTAAGAGTTCATCACATCTTGATTTGCTGTTTTTATTAAAAAAATTTGGCAAACTGAAAAATCCTACATTTTCCACTCTTGTTTGCGAAAATTCTTCAGATCGATCAAATTACGAGGAGTCCTTTTCAAGGATTTTCAATGGGATTTAGATCTGAGCCTTTTCAAAACTTTGATCTTCTTCTTCTAGACTCTTTATCCTGCTAAGATATCCTGTACGTTTCTTTCCTTGAACTTCTGCACCTAAAAATATTATTATTTTTTTATGATCCATGATTCCCTTAATCTTGACTAGAGTCCCAGACCCAGCTGAAGAGAAGGAGCCACCACCATGCTTTGATGCAGCATGGGTATGATGTTCTCCTAATGATAAACTAGTTTGTCTTGTTTAGACCTCAAACATATCTTTTTAGCATTATGGCAACAACATTCTACCTTGGCCAGAATAGATCATAACATGTTTTGCTACATTTTTTGGTATAGTCTGGTATGATTAAAGGGGGCTTGAAAGTTACTCTAGACATCCTACCACATAGACAGATATTCCACCATCTCCTTTAATGTCACCTTCGGTCTCTTGGCACCCTCCCTCATACATCATTATCTTGGTCTTTTGCTAATTACCAAAGGATGTCCTGTGCTTATTAACGCCGCCGTGGTGCCCCAAATCCTTGCATTTCTTTCCTGATCAGTACTGCACAGCATTTCAAAAATGTTATAGGGTACCTGCTTTGTAAGCTTTTAAGATATCAAGAAGCTCCTACAGATTTAGGTGGGTTTCATCAGGATGATTTCATTGATGACAAGGTGTATGATCATTACTTTTGTATTTTAGGGACAATCACATGCCCTATTACAAAAATGGTAATCAGTGGTTGCAATATCACATTAATGAGGTAAAAAGACTACTAGAATTTGCCATTAGCAGTCTATCCATATCCCTTCCCTTTATTTCCCCCCTTTTCCTCCTGCACAACCCCTCCCCCCCCCCTCCCCCCCAATTGCAGATGTGTAATTGGTTAATGATGATATTAATTACTCGATTAATTTCTCATAGGCATTCTATCATTTGTGTGTTCTGTTCTCTGGGTTTCTCGGTCTCGCTTCATTACGAGCTTAACAAAGTCTGTCATTAACAAGCTCAGTAAGAGAGAGAGAGAGAGAGAGAGAGAGAGAGAGAGAGAAGCCAGAAAGGGCAATATAAGGCTCAATTTACATGTTGACATTAATGATGAGAATATCAATATCTGGATAAATAAAATCAGATCTCGCTGTACTGTACTTTTGTTAATTTCTTTTTTCTCATGTACAATATGCTAATATGATTGCCTGGTAGATAGGGCGTGGGAAGTCCACCAGCTGTGAACAGTACGATCGCAAGAGACGATCTAATTGTACACCATTGAGTCACTATTCTTTAATGAGAAAGCGATTGTCTTTGAAGCCTTGTTTGCTGAAACTAGGCCTGACTGTAAATGTTTTTATTATTTTTTTTTTTTTTATATCAGCATATTCATGAAAGGAAACATATACAGTTGAAATAAAATCTGTCAAGCATTAGATTCTGCATGAAAAAAAAAGTTATCTGTTATTTTTCTGGGCATCCCTTCTTGCACTTTTATTGTCGCTCGATGAAGTGGTGTGTAAAATGCATTATAGAAAATAAATAAATAAATAAATAAATAAATGACATGAGATAGAAAACTCAAATGGAAAAGAAAAAAAAAAAGACTCAAAATCCATCCAAGAATGAGCATCCTATTGGGAAATGTGTCACGATTGATTGTTTCTTGACATAGTGAGGTGTTTTAACTCTAAAGTTCAGCTCTTCTGTTTTCACAATTCTTGCTTTGAACTCTATATCAGTAGGGTGCAGCATCCGGCAAGGTTCCTGCTGGTCATGTCATATCTGCTCTGGGCTTGACGTGTGAGACGAAAGCGTCTCATAGGTGTCATGTTTTATTTCTTTCTATCATCTGCATTCGCTCCTTTCTTATCCTTTCATTTTCTGTGCCTTACCTAAGTTTCTCCCTAAGCCCTTATGGCATTCTGTCAAAAACCTCTCTTATAAAATGTTTTTGAAATGTGTACAAAATGTCAAATAATACCCAAGTCCACCCCTGCCCCCACCCTCTCTATTTCTCGCTCTTCCTTTCTCCCTCTTTCAGGTAGTTTCTATGGGTTTGTATCTGGGAGATCGGGCGTATCTGCGCAGCAGTTGGAACATTCTGGATGGTTTCCTGGTCTTTGTGTCTCTGATTGACATAGTTGTGTCAATGGCAGGAGGGGCCAAGATCCTGGGTGTGCTACGTGTCCTACGGCTACTCAGAACCCTACGCCCCCTCAGGTACAGAAGACGCACCAAAACTCCTCCAAATTGTACTATTTTAATAGGTCATTCATAAAGTAATTTTGTGGCTGGAAAAGCAGCATAGCTATACTATACTGCAAATATACCTTTTATTATACAACAGTTGATTAGGACCGAGTATATTTGAGTGAACAAGAGGCATCCCACTAGTGCTGATAATAGATGATAACAGCACTGGGATGCTTAAAGCTTTACAGATACAGTACAAAGCTAACTAGTTATCATAAGGCCTCTCTAACCCCTGATCAAGGGCAGTACATGTTGTGTGGAACAAATACAGTACAAGTGGATTGTATAAGCACACAAGCTTTCTTTTTACACTATTTGGGATTCAACACCGAAATTCAGACGTTATCTAAGGTTCTAAAGTGGAATATAAAGAGCAACTTAGGTGTTTTACAGGCCTGTCCACCACGCGCATTATTTATTTTCCTCACCTTTTGGCTACATAATATTGGTCTGAATTAAAAACAACCCTTACTTCTGATAATTACACTAACTGTTTGGAATTAACTGTCAGTTGCCAGTCACAGTTAGTTATTTCCACCACTCATGGAAGGATACAGATCTCGCCATTAAGAATGCGCGCTTTTTCCCGCGAGATCCCGCAATTTGGCTCACGACATGCCGCGAAATCCCTTAAGCAACATTCGGGAATTTAAATAAATGTGTTGTGCTTCACTGAATATACGCCAGATGGCGCATGGGGGGACTTTATCTAAAAGCCAGACCAAGTACAACGAAGAATTGTGTATAATTAGTTATCCTAAAACAATATTGTTTCCAATGCTGAAGCAAACATGAATTTTATTTTGTTTTACAATAATAATATTTTATGATGAATATGCGTATATCTACAGCAAAATGTCTTGCTAAATAAACAAAGAAATCATAATTTGTTGGTAATAAAGGGGCTTGTGGAATTGCTGTATAAAAGCAATATCATACAAAAGGTTGTGCTGATATTCAACCACAACAGCACTCCCTCTTGTGTGATATTGTTTAAATAAGTTAAGTCTTTATTTGTCACATATACATTACAGCACAGTGAAATTCTTTCTTTGCATATCCCAGTGTAACTGGGGTCAGAGCGCAAGGTCAGCCATGATATAGCGCCCCTGGATCAGACAGGGTTAAGGGCCTTGCTCAAGGGCCTAACAGCAGAAACCTGGCGGAGCTGGGGCTCAAACCACCGACCTACTGATCAGTAACTCAGTGCCTTAGTCCCTGTAGTATTTTTGGGGAGGAACAATTCCATGGCATTGGCATTTAAAATTTTGACAAATAAGTTAATGATCGAATAGGACAACAAGCAAATCCACATCATTAAAGCTAAGCCACATCATTAAACACATCATTAAACAATAGCCTACTAAAACAAGCACGTTAATATGAAACTGTGATAAAGTCGAACTGCTGCTCTATTAGAATTCATAATTTTGATTGAATTTGTAAAAGCACAATGCTGTGACGTTTTGTGTAATGTGTTGATATAAATTAATTCATTACAATGTATAAATCTATCGTTTAAAAATGTTTACAATAACTATCTTTCTGAAACTGAGTAAGTTTATATCTTTTAAAAAAAACTGAAATTGACGACATTTTAATAAAAGGCTTGTCTCCATAGTTTAAATACTTTTCTTGAAGTGTGGATAAAGCTTATGCAGTAAGTGACTTTAATCAAGGAAGAATGCATTTGTACACATTGGATATGTGCTAGCATATAGATACAAAAGCTGATGCTTCACTTAAGCTAGCTTCAGTATAGCTATCACTAACTACCTCAAATATCATTATTACTCTGTTATATATAAAACAGCATTTATTTA
Source organism: Clarias fuscus (assembly GCA_030347435.1). Lineage (NCBI taxonomy): Eukaryota > Metazoa > Chordata > Actinopteri > Siluriformes > Clariidae > Clarias > Clarias fuscus. The sequence goes on from CM059206.1 coordinate 36,379,647, forward strand.
GCATTTTATTTAGCTAACATGCAAAAAATTACCTCCTTATTAGCATAACCTGACTAGCATCATAACAAACACAGCTAGTTAAGAAGCTAAGCCATTTAGTGTCAGTTTTATGAACTGACTCACTAGCTCACATTAGTTTTACTTCCCTGTCATCCATCATGTGTCACCATCATGTGTGTCACCATTTAATGCTGCTAAATGTACATTTAAAGTGTTTTAACTATAGCATTGTTTGTTCTCAAAGCTGCTTTGTTAAGGTGTGTATTTGCTGCAGCTGCTGGCATTCTGTAGCAAATTCATCCCTGTCCATTCAGATGAAACATTTTAATATGAAGCTTCTGCTTCAGCCTGCACCTGCTCCATGTGTGTCTATGTGTGTGTGTGTGTGTGTGTGTGGATACACACACACCTGCCAACAATATGCAGGCTGCTTGGCTAGAGCATTTGGCTAGTCTTTGCTATGCTACATTACACAAACTGGAAGTAGGTAGCCCTGATGAAAAAAAAAAACAATGTTGCTGAAAGATGAATTATTCTTTTTGACCTCGTTACGCTGTTACAGCCATAGCACATTTAGAGGGCTAATAACATATTAAATATGTTTAACTATTTAAACTATTATATACAAAATTGTGGCACTAAGTTAAGTTCAGCCTTTATTCATCACATATACATTACTGCACAGTGAAATCCTTTATTATTCGCATATCCAAGCTTCATGTTAGTAGGCTGGAGTCAGAGCGCAGGGGCAGCTTTATAAAGAGCGGACAGGGTTAAGGGCCTTGCTCAAGGGCCCAACAGCTGCAACCTGGTGGAGCTGAGGCTCGCACTGCTGACCTTCCGATCAGTAACTCAGAGCTTTACCAGACTGAGCCACCACGAACTCCTACAATAAATCAGTTTAGGACATAAATGTTTGAATGTATAGAAATGTAGATTGTTCCTAACACGTCCTGATGTGTTTTATTCCTTTTATATCGTGTTAGTCTGCCAATGATTACAATTTCTTAATTATCAAGGCATGCTATGTGGGGCGGTCAAGTCAAACCGGGACTTTGTGCGAAACAAGGCTCCATTTGCATTGCAAGCCTGTGAGTTTGGACTCACAAATCTGAGACTTGAATAAGAACGGTCAGATTGTATGCGCATGTGTAGAGGACTGACATCATTAAAGATTTCAAAGCAGAGCTGGCAATCGCTGCATAAACAGCTCAAGGAGGAATTCGTTAGTCAGCTGTATTTCTTAACGTTCTGTTTTACTGCAACTAAGAGTCTCATCACCATTCTGTGCTCGAAGTCTTTCCGTTCTCTAAATGAAGAAATTCATCTCAAGTCTTTCTCCACAAAGCAAGTGGTTCCTTTTATCATTTTTATTATAGACTTTACTGTACATGGTCATTTATTTATATTTAAAACACTGAAACTGGAGATTTCTTCTATGCATTTACATGGTAAATAAAGGTTCTTTCAGAAAACCTTATCAACAAATTTCGATGATTCTACATTGATTTGCTCATTATTAGTCCCTTGTGCATGAGCTGTTACTATAGAAACAGCAACATATGAAGATAACGACATATATATACATACTGTAAATCTTCACTTTAAATTATAGCCAGATAATCTCACCAGTATGTCTGTGTAACATTGCTTTTGCAGGGTGATCAGTCGGGCTCCTGGACTGAAGCTGGTGGTGGAGACCCTCATCACCTCTCTCAAGCCTATAGGAAACATTGTGCTCATCTGCTGTGCATTCTTCATCATCTTTGGCATCCTCGGAGTGCAGGTAGGAACCAGTTTTTTTCCCCGGCTAAAAAAAAAAAAAAAAAAAAAAACATAGCTTGAGCCTCATCTGCTATTTAATCATCTCTTTACTCACCCCCCCTGCTCTGTGTCAAAACTCATCAGAGTGTTCATACTGATCGCTCTGTCTCCCTCACACTTTCTCTCCCTCTCCTTCTTCACTGTATCGGATCTCTCGGGCTGTAACGAACACCGAAAGCTCATCTCTGAGTCCTCATCGTAATGTACTCTTTAGAGCCTTAGGTTATTTTTTCCTATCTTAACCTCAACATTGCATCTGAGGCCTTAATGAAACATTGACTAATCCAAATGAGTGTGTGTGTGTGTGTGTGTGTGTGTGTTGCAGCTCTTCAAAGGGAAGTTCTATTATTGTGTTGGCCTGGATGTCAAGAATATCACCAATAAGTCAGATTGTCTGTTGGCTAAATACAAATGGGTTCATCACAAGTATAACTTTGACAACCTGGGGCAGGTACACAATTGATTTTTTTCTTTGCTTTACAAATATTTTATCACATCTGTGTGGCGCATCACACATTTTCCTGACATGTCATGAAGGGCCAGAGTGTGACCAAGTGTGTCGGTGTATATGGTGCCTTGTGCTGGATGGGCAGGATATATTCCTGCCTTACACCCAGACTTGGAATTCACTGTGACTTTTTCATACAGTATGTGGTCATTGAAAATGAAGGAATAATTTTTTTACAAGTCAGTTACCACTGTGGCAAGTTAAACTACAAGTAGCTTAGTAGATTCCAGGTAGGTGGTTAGCTAAAGTGATACATAGCCTTCAGCTAACGGGTTGACGCCTGCAATACTGCTGCCACTCATATCGAATACACCCCTAATTATGCATAACTTTATGGCTTAGTATAATTTTACTGATGAGTTACTTAAAGATTCACCCCTGTACGGTTGTCATGAATAGGAAACCTAGAGTAGCTATGGAAACCAAAACTGTTTTGTACCAAGCTATAAACATGTATAAACTGAAAATCAGGCACTTTAACATGGGGGTCTATGGGGATGGACTCACAATTAGGGCCAGCCCCCAGTGGGCATTCGAGGAACTGCAGATTTTGGCACTTCCACATGGCTTTATTTTTCAAAACTGGAGATTGCGTCTTGATTTAGCACCATGGTTTTGGGATATTATTAGAAACCTGGAATGTATTTTATTATTATTATTATTATTATTATTATTATTGTTAGGGCCTTTTCGCTTGGTTTCTTTTGTTGCGTGTGTCTTTTTTTGCATTTACTCATTTTGTTAGCTATACAACACTTACAGAAATCAGAAATGCATTTTTTGTTAAGGTGTTAAGTGTGTCATTTGTATATTTGTTTGTTTCCTTGATTATTGCTATTTTAGGGGCAACATTGATATTTTTCTCATTCATATTTTCTTTTTTGTAAAGTCATTGTAATTTTTTGTTCGTCATTGTAATCCTCTTTTGTCATTTAGTTTGTTAGTTTTGGATTGCTATTAAAAGGCAGGGCAAGTTTGGATTTCATAAAGGAAGACATATGTAATTTAACTTTAGCTGTTTGCTGGTCTCTGTTGTTCCCCAGGCTCTGATGTCTCTGTTTGTTTTGGCCTCTAAAGATGGCTGGGTCAATATAATGTACCATGGACTCGATGCAGTGGGAATAGACCAACAGGTAGTGCAAAGATTTTATTACATTTTTTTTTTGTTTTTGAGAACTATTTTAAGTATTTTTGTGCACCATCTTTTCACTGAAAAAAGTTGTATAAACTTTTATTTCTAAATTATTACTGACATTTATTACAAGAAATTTCAGCTTGTTCTGTGCTTGCATTCATTAGGTTTGATTAAAATAAGCTGATTACATGGAATCATATTACACAGAGTATTTAAAGTCTTAAAATAAACAACATGGATTTTGCTCTTTAAGGCACACTTTGACACATGAGTAGCCTGATGGTTAAGGTGTTGGACTATTGATCGGAAGGTCCCTGATTTGAGCCCCAGAACCACAAGGCTGTCACTGTTGGGCCCTTGAGCAAGGCCCTTAACTCAGATATAGTGAGGCATTTAATTTATTTGAATGAATTCATTTATGACGTGCCTAGGCACGTGGATCTGAAAAAAGGCACCCTTTGTCAGAAAGTTTTTAGAGAAGTTCAATTTTATAGCCTACTAGATAGATGCAGTATTTTTTCCTTCAGCCTTTTCCTTCACATTCTCCTCTCCTTTCCAACCCTGTCCTTTCTTCTTCTACCTTCTGTTGCTGCTATGTTTTTTTCTCCCCATCTTGTCTGTCTCCCAGCCGGTGACCAACAACAACCCGTGGATGCTGCTGTATTTCATCTCGTTCCTCCTCATAGTCAGTTTCTTCGTGCTGAATATGTTCGTCGGCGTGGTGGTGGAGAACTTTCACAAGTGCCGGCAGCACCAGGAGGTCGAGGAGGCCAAGCGGAGGGAGGAGAAGAGGCTCAGGCGAATGGAGAAGAAGAGACGGAGTAAGCGCGGGAGGGTCGTGTAAAAGACAGAGGGTTCCGTTTGTGCTATTACAGCCACGTGTTTAAAAACAAACCATAACACTGGCATGTCGTATGAATCATTTCTCGTTCCCTTTAAGAACTGTGAGAACAGTGTGTGTATTGGAGCGCAGCAATATTTTCATAATAACATACAATTAGATCTCACATATTTTTTAGATTTGGTTTTACTAGGAAAAACAACCAACTGACAATGAGAATTTAGAGTAATTAGAATTTTTGTGACTAGTTTGAATGTCAATATTTTATCAGAATGATCCTTAAGTTAAAAAAAAAACAAAAAAAAAAAACAAGTGAGCACTTTTTATTTTAAATGCCAGCAGCTCAAATCTACAATACAAGGAGTTAACATAAATATAAAGAAGTCACACCACAGAACGATCGAAAAACATTCAAAGAGAATTCGCTGGTCAGGTACTTATTTGGACAGAATGATTAAGAGAACTCATTTTCCGTACAGCATGGTTGGTTTCCCAAAATAAAAATACTATCAAATTCAATTTTGTCGCTAAATTGGGCAGCCTGGACCCCAAATGAAAAAAGTATATTAAAAATGTGATTACAAAACTATTTTTATTAATGGAACTAAATGCCCCTGGGTCTCTAGATAAATAAGTATGTCTGACTGAAAACAATTTGGTATGACGAAAAACAATTTTGTAAGAATTATACAGTATATAATATATCTGATGTTTTTATATAATAATAAAAAAAATTGAGCCTAATCTAGATAGGATTGTTATCAAGAAAACGTTACCAGTAGTTAACAGTATTGGCGTACCAGGGGCGTTCGCGTCAAACCACGACTTTTGATTGTGAAGCATAACAGATATATAGTTAGAAAATGAAAACTCCCTTTATTTCTCTGTATAATCCTCTGCCACACTAATGCACTTATCCGAGTGTTTCACTAGAGCTTGGACACCATCAAGGAAGAAGGTTTTCTGAGTACACCAAAGCCAAGATCGGACCGCCTACTTCATGTTTTGAAATGCTGGCCTCCCAGGAACTCCTTTAATGGCCCAAACATGTGGAAATGGCTTGGAGGGAGGCCAGGATTGTAGGGGCATTGGGCCAATAACTCACAGCCGAGTTTGTGTAATGATGGCATGTACTGTACAGTTACACTACCCACAGATACACTACTGCTCAAAAGTTTTGGATCGCTTGCAAATTTCTATGTTTTTGTTTAGTGATTTAATTCCTACTTCTACAACAATACTGGCGATTTCCAAACTATGAAATAACGCATATGTCATTAGGTAATTATGTAAAAACAGCAAAAACACAATAAAGTTGTTATTTTAAGACACAGAAGTCAGCCTTTCTGGACTAGTTCTTGCAGGAACACTATTGTCAAGTGCATTTGCAAAACCCATCAAGCACCATGATGAAACTGGCCCCAGGAAGGCACACCAAAACGTACCTCTGCTGCAGAGGAGAAGTCCACCTAGAGTTACCAGCCTCAGGAATCACCAATTAACAGCGTCTCAAATTAGAGTCGTTATGAAGGCTTTACAGATCATGAGTAGCAGATACATCTCAACATTAACTGTCTAAAGGAGATTATTGGATATTTTGAATGACTTTAGCATTGCTTTACAATGTAGAAAGAAAGAGAAATGAGGACCTACCATGGAGTTAGAAAGTGATCCCAAAAGTTTAAGCAGTAGTGTACTGTAGATGTGTCTCTTCCGCAAACTGGAGACAACTGTTTATAGCAGGTGTTGTCCTTGCTGAATGTTCACAGGAACACCTGCAATGGGCACCAAGCCACCTCAGCCGGTCATTCAGGTCATTCACTGACTTATAACCTTCTTTAAAACAAGTCTCATCACCGTACTGTGCTTGTAAACGCGTTCCATAGATAACTCTCAGCCGAGTTCCTGTAATGTTCAAGTGGTGTTGGTGAATGAATGTGTGTTTTTACAGAGGGTCATCACTGTACTGTGCTTCAAGTATCCTGCAAACGTTGATCAGTTTTACTCCTTCATTAACAAGAGGTCGCGGCTTGACTTGAACGGTCCTCGTATTTATAGTGATTGAATCATGCGGTGCGACTGACATTTTAGGACGTACTAGCTAATAATAGTGTATTTTGACAGCATTGTTATAGCTAACTGGTATATAAGAAGGTTTTAACTTCAATACAGTAATGTTATACAAATGTGTGCATGCATTTATGGGATATGTCTGGCAAAATACCATATAAGAAAAAAATGTATATGCAGTATATCCCTTGTCATGTTACCCAGTATGCAGAAAAAAACTAAGCAGCATTAGCAAAGTTGTCTGGCTAATCAGCATGAATGCCACTTATGCCTTGTTTATGTTCCTTTAATAACAGTATGCTGAACTGACTCTTAATCTTCGACAAGCTCGTGTGACAAACTAAAACAGAAGCTAGGTTAGCTTAAGCTTGTTTACTATAGTACAGTGTACTTGTACTGTAGCTCCAGTGCCTAAGAAGCTAACATGCCTTGGCTAGTCAGCTACATTTATTCCACAAATTTGTCTTTGTTTCTTATTATTGGCTTAAAATTTCAGAAACCTTCCCAGAGTAGCTGAAATGGGTCATAAGCGCTTTTTTTTCTTCTTCAGCACACTTACAACAGAGAGAAGTCAGCATTAATCACACCCCGTGTTCTTGTTTTAGCACTTCTTCTCCACCATCTTTCATTCCCTTTTAATAATCTGACTCGCTTTCACCCTTTCATTACTCATATCACTCTTCATTTATTTATCCCACCTTATCTCCCGTCCTACCTGTCTCTCTCCTCCTGTCTCCTCTCGTCCCTATTTTACTCCACCGCACATACACCCCCCACCCCCCCCCCCCCACCCCCCACCGCACCCCAGCTGTCCGCCTTCTCTTTCTCTTTCCATCTGCTTTGACTGCTCCTTTCTTAATTTAGGTGAGCTGAAATCACCCCGAACCCAGTGCCGCCCTTGTCCACCTCCTTTTTTGTCTGCCTTTTCACCTGCTTTGTTCCGCCATGGATTTTTTTTTCTCTCGTTATCGACTGCACATCCTTCCTGACGCTGACCTTTCTGCTATTTTTTGAGGTTTATATTCTGGCTGTCCGAATAGGCAGTGTCAGACATGAAGTGAGAGAGCGAGCGCTGGCTCGGTTTCTAAATAGAAAGTGTCAGTGAAAGTGTGTCGATTGCACTGGCTTGGTGGTTGTGAATTATAAACGGTCGCTTCTTGTCACGTTATCAGCCGCTTTGCTCTTGAATCTTGATCAGAAGTTTGCTCACAAGATTGTAAAGTGAGTGTGAAAATGCATCAAAGTCATCATTTGGGCCTATTTTTTACATGTTTTAGTCTTTGATGCAGCAACAGTGAGGTAGTTATTTGTAGAGCCATTTCCTGCCTATGAGGAGATGCAATAGCAACAAAAACTACCCGATGAACACTACGTGTACATGTTATGAGCGATTATCCTGAGCTATTACAAGCCCTGCACTTTTGATACCTAAGTAAATTTTAAGGTGAACTTTACCTGAGGTACACAAATTTATGGAGGACTTCTACTTTTACTTTTTACTTCTACTTTTAATTAAATTATATTTGCCCTAGGGAATCTCTACTTTTATTAACGTACAGGATTTGTGTACTTTGCCCACCTCTGAGTCGCCAGAGTCCTCAAGCATTCCATGTGGGGTTGGGGGAGAGACGTACTGCTTTCTTTAAAACATTTGCGTCATTCAGATGTTTCACTGCACCTAAGAGTTTCATCACCGTCCTATGCTTGAAGTCTTCTCTAAATGTCAATCGCTTTTTGCGTCTTCATTCACCAGAAATTTCATCACAAGTCCCAGTTTGACGTGAACGCCACCTCGTATGTTTGTGGCCTATCCAGGGATTTGGTGATGAATTTTTTACCAATGCCGTCGACATCCTTGCATCACGTAAAAAGTGCTGCTCTGTTCCAATCTCCTTGTTTGCTGTGCTGATTCCCTTGGTGTCTGCCAATCTCAACCCAAACCTCCCACTTTTTTCCCCCTTATGCCTGATCCCTCACTGTCTCCATCTGTCTCTGCAGAGGCTCAGAAGTTGCCGTACTATGCCGGCTACGGGCACATCCGCTTGATGATTCACTCTTTGTGCACCAGCCACTACCTGGACCTCTTCATCACCCTCATCATTTGCATCAACGTCGTCACCATGTCGCTCGAGCACTACGACCAACCAAAGGTCAGAACGGCAACCGTGCAAGTTATTGTAATACAAGAGACAAGATAGACACACGTGGACAAAATTGTTGGTACCCTTCAGTCAATGAAAGAAAAACTCACAATGGTCACACAAATAACTTTAATTTCACAAAATTAATAATAAATAAGAATTCTATGAATGTTAACCAATGAAAGTCAGACATTGCTTTTCAACCATGCTTCAACGGAATTATAAAAAAAAAAAAAATGAACTCATGGAACAGGCCTAGACAAAAATGATGGTACCCCTAACTTAATAGTTTGTTGCACAACCTTTTGAGGCAATCACTGCAATCAAACGATTCCTGTAACTGTCAATGAGACTTCTGCACCTCTCTGCAGGTATTTTGGCCCAACTGGCTGCTCCAGTTGTTTCCGGTTTGAAGGGTGCCTTTTCCAGACAGCATGTTTTAGCTCCTTCCAAAGATGCTCAATAGGATTGAGGTCAGGGCTCATAGAAGGCCACTTTAGAATAGTCCAATGTTTTCCTCTTAGCCATTCTTGGGTGTTTTTAGCTGTGTGTTTTGGGTCATTGTCCTGTTGCAAGACCCATGACCTGCGACTGAGACCCAGCTTTCTGACACTGGCCAGCACTTTTCTCTCTAGAATCCCTTGATAGTCTTGAGATTTCATTGTACCCTGCACAGATTCAAGACACCCTGTGCCAGATGCAGCAAAGCAGCCCCAGAACATAACAGAGCCTCCTCCATGTTTCACAGTAGGGACAGCGTTCTTTTCTTGATATGCTTCAAGTATAATTAGCAAAATTTGCCTTGGCAAAAAGTTCCATTTTTGTCTCATCTGTCCATAGGACATTCTCCCAGAAGCTTTGTGGCTTGTCAACATGTAGTTTGGCATATTCCAGTCTGGCTTTTTTATGATTTGTTTTCAACAATGGTGTCCTCCTTGGTCGTCTCTCATGTAGTCCACTTTGGCTCAAACAACGACAGATAGTGCGATCTGACACTGATGTTCCTTGAGCATGAAGTTCACCTTGGATCTCTTTAGAAGTCGTTCTGGGCTCTTTTGTTACCATTCGGATTATCCGTCTCTTTGATTTGTCATCAATTTTCCTCCTGTGGCCACGTCCAGGGAGGTTGGCTACAGTCCCATGGATCTTAAATTTCTGAATAATATGTGCAACTGTAGTCACAGGAACATCTAGCTGCTTGGAAATGGTCTTATAGACTTTACCTTTAACATGCTTGTCTATAATTTTCTTTCGAATCTCCTGAGACAACTCTTTCCTTCACTTCCTCTGGTCCATGTTGAGTGTGGTACATACCATGTCACCAAACAACACAGTGACTACCTGGAGCCCTATATATAGGCCCACTGACTGATTACAAGATTGTAGACACCTGTGATGCTAATTAGTGGACACACCTTGAATTAACATGTCCCTTTGGTCACATTATTTTCAGTATTTTCTAGGGGTACCATCATTTTTGTCCAGGCCTGATCCATGAGTTTATTTTTTAAAATAATTCCGTTGAAGCATGGTTGAAAAGCAATGTCTGACTTTCATTGGTTAACATTCATAGAATTTTTTAAAATTATTACTTTTGTCAGATTAAAGTTATTTCTGTGACCATTGTGAGTTTTTCTTTCATTGACCGCAGGGTACCAACAATTTTGTCCACGTTTGTATTGTATATGTGAAATTGTTAACATCATTAATTAACTTATATTATAAGCTGCTGACATTTTATTGTGCTGTTTCTTTTCCCTAAATGTCCCATTTCGCTCTCTCTTTTCCCTTAGTCTCTCGAAACTGCTCTGAAGTACTGTAATTACTTCTTCAGCTCCACCTTCGTGGTTGAGGCCGCACTCAAGCTCATTGCCTTCGGCTTCCGGCGCTTTTTCAAAGACAGGTATGGCCATCCTCCGCACTAAGGGCTGACACTGAGGCTACAAGTGCACGCACATTCACGCACATGCAGTTCTGAGAGGTAATTGATGAAATACACTAATTATTCCCCTCCTTACCTTTCTTTTCCTTTCCCTTCCTGACTCAACAGACACTCTGTTTTCTCAGCCTGTTGGATGTGCAAGATGTTATGCGGAACGATGCTGTAATTACGCCAGTCTGTTACTTAACATTGATTAATTTAGGCAGGTTTCAAAGCAGCTTGCCTTTGAAATAATTGAGGGGAAAAAAAAAAAAAAAAGCTGGCGTGATTAGGCAACTTGTGCATGGGAAATTAGAAGCATGTGTGGTTAAAATGAAGACTGATTTACAAGATTAAATAATATGGACTGTAGAAGCAATATGCATTTTTAATACCATAGTGCGGTGTGGATGGAATTAGTTAGCATTAGTGTGTACATTAGACAAATTATAAATAAATGAACGAATTAATAAAAAAAATGCACACCAACTACAAGCAACGATTTTGTCATCAACTGGTTTCTGTCCATCCTTCTTTCAATTTATTTTTCTTACTTTATCTGTTTCTTTTATTATCATGAACTATTTGTGTAGATTCATGACATATAATCCCAACCAATTTATGCCAAGAAAAAATCCTCCACACCATCAGTCAGATCAAGCACCAGCAGCCTGAACCATTGATACAAGGCTGAATCCTTGTGAACGTCTCAGAAGAAATCGAAACTCGTCAACGTTTGTCCAATATTCTATAGTCCAATTTTGGTGAGTCTATCCAAACTGTAGTTTCCGTTTCCTGTTCTTAGCTGGAAGAACTGGAAGGAGTTGCACCTCGTGTGGTCTTCTGCTCCTGTAGCCAATGTGCATCAAGGTTCGACGTATTGTGCTCTTTGGCATACTGTACCTCGGTTGTAACAGGATGCTATTTGAGTTACTTTTCCCTTTCTATCAGCTTGAACCAGTCTGGCCATTCTCCCCTGAACTCTGGCATCAAAAATGCATTGTCATGCAGAGAACTGCCGCTCACTGGATATCTTCTCTTTTTCACGCCGTTCTCTGTAAACGCTTTGTAAAGAGAATGTTGTGTGTGAAAATCCCAGTGGATCAGCAATTTCATAAATACTCAGATCAGCCCATCTGGCACTAACAACCATGCCACATTCAAAGTCACTTAAATCACCTTTCTTCCCCCATTCTGATGCTCAGTTTAACCTTCAGCAGATCATCCTGACCGTGCCTACATGTGATTAGTTGATTGGATATTTGCGTAAGAGCATTATGAACAGGTGTACATAACGATAAGGCCGCTGGGTGGATTTTCTAACACTGGTATTGTCTGGTATTTATTCAGTCAGCAGGGGAGAACCATAATATATAAACATTTATAATTTATTGCTCTCTAATTTAATATGTCAGACAGAGTGGTTGCATTTCCATTGTGCAGGATACTCACTCAGCTCATCAGAAACGATTACAACAGAGCCGTCAATTGTGGGATGATATCTCTAATGAATAAATGAACGAACCCCCCCCCCCCCCTCTCTCTTTTTCTCTCTCTCATCCACTTTTCTAAATCTCTGTCTGCAGGTGGAATCAACTCGACCTGGCTATTGTGCTTTTGTCTGTGATGGGCATCACTCTGGAGGAGATTGAGATTAACGCCTCACTTCCTATCAACCCCACTATTATTCGGATCATGCGGGTGTTAAGGATCGCCCGAGGTCGGTCACGTACCGAAAACTTGTTCCATTATTGTGACTTCAAGCTAAATTTGTAGGATTCTCAGATGCTTTGTATTGCTCTTATACTGTACTTGAATTATGAAACATTTGCAGGTTCAGACTTTAGGAAGCATGTTATTTTAATTAGCATTGCCTTCCTTCCTTCCTTTCCTTCTTTCCTTTTCTTGCTTACTCTTTCCATTCCCTTTTCATCCCCTTCTCACTTTGTGTCTTCCGCTCAGCGATGTCATACACAACAATGCGGAAACCCAGCTGTAATTATGTATAGATGAAACGTACAAGGGCACAATAGCACACGACTTTTTAGACAGTTTAGAACAGTTTTTTTTTTTCTTTTCGAAGGCTGACTGCTGCCTGTCTGTAACACTGGATGGAATTGTGGTGGTGGTAGGTGGGTTAAAATCTTCCTAAGGAGGTCCCTGATGGTAATTAATGGCCTTTAAAGACGTCCACGAAGGGTTTCAACTCAGCTCCTCTGCGCCCACATTGTTTCGCAGATTCAGAGTCTGACACTTGGTATTTCATTTTCTCCTGCAATTGGGACCCCTGGGACCGCCATTAAAATGGCTCTGAATAGCAGATTATATAGTATATAATGCTGTTTTTTTAATTATTATTATTATTTATTTATTTATTTAACTTTGATTCTTTTCTCTATTCATAGTGCTGAAACTGTTGAAGATGGCCACTGGGATGCGTGCTTTGCTCGACACGGTTGTTCAGGCGTTACCTCAGGTATGTCATTTGTTTTAGCTCTTTTGAATTTAATAAGACGATGACAAAAAAAGTCATTTGTCCTGAAAACCTTCCCCTGCTGGAGGACATACCGGTACAGTACACAGTTCTAGACCCTGGAGCCATAAATGTAAAACGTAACGTAATCTTAGTCCAGCTGAAATACAACTTCGATCATGCTTTCTGGCATGCTTAATTTACTTTCTGTTTCACTCCCTTTTCATTCACCCTGGTTTAGTTTCTGTAGCTTAATGAATGAATCTCCCACTGAATGCCTGTATTCACTGGACGTACACTTTCCTGGCTCATCAGGACACTCAGAGGACCAGAACCAAGGAGGACCTTTTGTTTTTCATCACACATATTGAACACATCACAAACTTGTTTATAAGGAATACGCGGGTCATTTATCGTATGAAAAAAGTTCCACTGGTGGCTCAGTGGTAGGTGTTGCGTCTGCCATGTGTTGCGTCTGCCATGCGGAAGGACTGGGTTTGATTCTCAGCCAGTGGCCAAACCCCAGCCCCTGGAAACAGTGCCGGTCCCAAGCCCGGATGAAATGGGAAGGTTGCATCAGGAAGGGCATAAGGTGTAAAACATGTGCCAAGGTTCTATGTGCAGACAGGATGTTCCGCTGTGGTGACCCCTTGCTGGAAGCAACCGAAAGGTCAACAACAACATTCATCGTATGAAAAACATTTGTCCAAATTATGATAAAAGCACAATGTTAAAATCGAAACGGTGCTTCTGGTTGAAAGAAATTGAAGTCTGCCTTCTTCATGACAATGCCCCAGCCCATTTAGCTCCACTAAAACTTACAGGTGACTTGGGGTACGAAATTCTGCTTCATCCCCCTTATTTATCCAAGAGCCTCGCAGTTCCTGAAGCTAAATCGATGCTTCTTAATGGATCAGATTTGAGAACGCAACAGCATGGTGCTGTACTGTAATATACAGATTATTGAAATCGTGTCACTTTTTTGTTAAGGGCAATGCTGCTCTACACTGACTCTTTAGACTGGACTGTGCTTCTCCAGTCTCATTCTTCTACCAAAACTGCAAGGGCAGTTTATCTAACTGGGCATTAGCTAAGCGAGAGCGATAAAGGTTAATTATGAAGATCAATCGCTTTCTGGTGCCCAGTATGAAGAACATCAATCAGAGAGGACCAGAGAGGTTTTTAAAACGGAACCTTAATTTACCTTCTAAAGTTTCTAAGTTGAGAAAGTTTTGTAATCTTGGAGTAATATGTTTTTGTGTGTGTGTAAGTGTGTGTGTTTTTCCAGCAACTACAGCACACCCACACAGAGCTTATTGCTTATGCGGCAGTGTAAACTTCTGAGAGCTAATTAGCTGATCTTATATTCCTGAAATCTTCTCCTCTGTCTTGCTTATTTGGAAAAAAAAAAAAAAAGGAAATGTAACTTACTCTATGTATCCTCTCATTTCCATTATTTAGATCACATCTTTTTCCCCTCTTCTTTTGCACATTCTCTTGGGTAATATAAGCGATTAGGGACTAGACATTTTTCTAGAAAGCTGCACAGAGCACATAGTTCTTGCTTTATAGACATGACTAGCCAGCACTGCTATTGCTCCACTCTGCTCGGTTAACCAAGCATGTGTCTAACTGGCAAGTTAAAATTCCGCAGCATATAAATACGATTTTTGTATCAAAGTTATTCTATTCTGGCTTTCTATTTGTACTTGTACTTTATGTGCTACAAGCCAACAGAGACTTTTATTTACCAATGAAAAACACTTACCAGCTCGAAACACTCACAAAAAAGAAAATAATTTTTTATTACCATGGCCTACAAAAAAACTGTGTTATTCAAGTGCAAAATAAACGGCTGTATTGCCATTCATCTGAATTATTATTGTAATTTCTACCTACAAGTTCACCATATACAACACATACTGTATAGTGCACATTAGTGCAAATATACTCTGCAGTGTGATTTACCAGTCTGAAAGAGATACTTAGTATGGAGATTACATATGAGCATTCCCAGCAGGAACCCTAACATTGGATGATTGCTGTAATTCGGTCGTAAAGACGTCGCGATGGCGTTCACCATTGAGACAATGTTGTTTTTGAAAGTTAGAATGATAAAATGACGTTCCCAGAAAACAAACAAAAAATTTCCCAGGACGTCCCCTAAAAATCACTGTGTCGGGTTCCCTTTTCCCTAGGAAGTTACTGGAGGACGTTCTCTACAGTAGACGTCCACAGGACCTTTGGAGAACAGAATGCAAATGTGCAGAGGATGTCCCGCTCATGCTATTTCTTTTCTCTTGTTTTAATATCCATTTTCACCCCTTTTTTTTCTATGGATGCCTGCAGAATCCGCACAGATCTCCAGATGACAGGGTAAATGCATTACCGTTGCACCACTCAGGAACATATGCTCACTCAATGCAGCAGTAACCGAGGGAATGATTCGTGAAATACCCTATACAATGGTGTTCGGAGAGGGACATTCCTGAGACAAACGTGTGACATTACAGAATTAATGTTTTCTCTAGGAGCAGAATTGAAAAAAAAAATCCTTAAAGGTTAAATTTAAGGTGCGTCTAAGTTGGAACATTACACCGAAACCAAATTAGGAACTTGACAGTAAGTGACAGTAAGGTTCTAATAACGATGACACAGAAAACATTCTCATGGGGACAAAACAGGAACATCAAGTCCCTAGACTGTCTCTGTTTGATGGCTTGAGATAATATTCAACGAATGAAACACAACATTGCAAATACAAGGAAATGTGAACCTTTATTTTGACCTTCAATGCAATCATTTGCACAACATCCGACCACATCCACCGTCCTTTAAGTTTCTAACCGGATTTAGAATTCTGATGAGAGATTGGGACAGCTTCCCACACACAACGCATGTACGGCATCTCATGTCATATATCTCTTAGTGCTGTAATGTTACGGTACCACTCTGTTTCATTTTGTTTTAGAAATATAACTGTGAAGTGCGCCTTAGTTCCCAAATTATTATACTATAGTATGGTGGTTGTTGTACTTCTTGTTATGTATGTATGTGCATTTAAGAGCGCCAACAGCATGCTTGAGGTGATTCAAGAGGTCAGCACCTCTTGTCCCAAAGTCTGTAACATTGCAGAATTACTGAAAGCACAACATTTTGACAAGTGAAATTTCTTGCTGGTTTGTTTTCTTTATTTATTTGATGTTGCGACACCATTCTTTCCAAATTACTTGAAAACACAAAGCAACCTCACTCACTCATACCTAACCAAAAAGGGCAGCATGGTGGCTTATACAGTACAGTAGGTTATTAATCCAGAGTTGGGGGTCGAATCTTGTCTCTGGTCCTCCAGGTACTCTGAAAGACTAAAGACCAAAGTCCAAAGACTGACTGGTGTTTCAAAACTGCCCATTATGTATGACTGGGTGTGTCTATGCGCCCATTGTTGGCACCCCATCCAGAGTGTACACCACATTGTGCCCTAAGTTCCATAAGGAAGGCCCTACCCCCGTTGCGACCCTCTAATGGATGGAAAGAGGGATGGATGGAAGGATATTGTTAAAGTGTCTAACCCTTCTTGTGTTACACCAAATGTGCTTGGAACTGAACTAACCATGAACATACTGTAAGTCTCATTGCCAATCTTGTTATACCAACAGACTATCACTTGTGGTGCCTATTCCACTGCCATGAATCTGTTTGCTGAACAATTTTGCATTTAATACAGTCTGAGCACGTTGTTTTTTTTTAAGACGTTTTCTTAAGACTCGATATAACATACAGCTCTGCACTGCAGCTCTACAAATGGGCATTTAGTGGGAAGGAAACAGATATTTGTTTGCTTATTTATTCAGATGAGTCATTATTTGCTGACATCTTGTTTATTCGAAATGTCAAGGAAACGTCGACTTCAGCTCTTGTGATTACTGTAATTAGCTAATGGCATGCTGAATGACTGTGTGTTTTGCAGGTGGGAAATCTGGGTCTGCTGTTTATGTTGCTGTTCTTCATCTATGCTGCTCTGGGTGTAGAGTTGTTCGGGGAACTGGGTAAATGGTACCCTTAATCTAAATGACAGATGACAAAGCAGTTGGCCTGACCGCTAACAGCATTGTACTGTACAGTTTATTTTTATGAAGTATCATTGTTATTTGATCTTTATTTGTTCTGCCACTTGTCTTAGTATGCAATGCAGATTACCCGTGTGAGGGGATGAGTCGCCATGCCACCTTTGAGAACTTCGGGATGGCCTTCCTGACACTCTTCCAGGTCTCAACCGGTGACAACTGGAACGGAATCATGAAGGTATAATTATTATTATTATTATTATTATTATTATTATTATTACAGTGGAACCTTGGATTACGAGCATAATTCATTCCGGAAGTTGGCTCGTGTTCCAAAACACTCGTAAACCAAATCATCATTTCCCATAAGAAATAATGAAAACTCAAATTATTCGCTCCACAGCCCCAAAAAATAAATACCAAAAAATTATTGATACAATCTATAAAATGAAAATAAAACAAATTAATCTGCACTTTACCTTTAAAAAAAAGTACAAATAAATCCTGACAGATAAGTGTTTCCGTTGGTGCGCGCAGGCGCCGTGTTTGTGTGTGTGTGTGTGTGTGTGTGTGTGTGTGGAATTAGCCCCTTCCCTCGCCTCGGTTTACACAGTAACACTCCTACTCCCTCTCCCCACCTTGCTTTTTAAGTTTCACAACACACACACACACACACACACACAACGGAAACACCGTTTTAACAGGAAAAAAAGAAATCTCTCTGAGACTGGCATGAGCGCATACTAATGGAATCACTTAAGTTTCACAACAAACGGACACACACAAACACGGAAACACTGTTTTAACAGGGAAAAAAGAAATCTCTGACACTGGCATGATCGCATACTAAAGGAATCACTTTTTAAGTTTCACAACAAACACACACACACAAATCTTTAAAAAAAAAATCTTTGCTCGGTTTGCGGAACACTCGTAAACCACGTAACTCGCAATCCGAGGTTCCACTGTATTATTATTATCAAAGCATATGAGATCCAAAGTCATTCTGTAGAGGAGCCTTTATACATATAGGGCTCTGAAAACAAATCTTGTAGAAAGCGATTTTGGTGAGAAAATTGGCGTACTTCTGGGGATTTCCTGGCTCTCTCAGGGCTTTTTTTAAACTCCCCAAGCCTCTTTTTAATCTCTCCAATCTCTGCAAAAAGCTACACAATGATAGGACCTGTCAATTCTTTCCATAGGTGTTTCACAAGAAGAAAAATCATACATTTCTCTCATAGCAGTCTCCTGAAATTCAAAGAAACTCTCCTTAAAGTCGCTGGGCTCCCCTGGGTCTCGCTGATCTCATGGGCGCAGGACAGTGATGACGAGTTTGCTGAGTGAATGAGGAGATCGAGGAGAAGTCCTATGAGTTCAGCGAGAACCGGTTTCTACTAGCCGGGATTTCTGGCGAGATCGAGAAGATCAGGGAGAGCATTGGCAAATGGTTTACATACACCAGGCAAATTTGGCGGGATCGAAGAGAGCGTTGGCACAAACTCCCGCTAGCGGCCACGTGGGACACATGCGGTGCTAGCACTGTTCTTTTGCGCCTCACTCGTGACGCTCTTGCCAAGCTTTCCTCGTAGTTGTGGGCCTCTCGTCGAGCACTCCTCACCTCTTCTCATTCCCGCCACTCGCAAAACCACAAGACAGTATTCCTTGTTCTCATTGTACATTTGCTGAGAACTCCTAGTTCTCGTAAAAGCTCTCCTCGAATCCGAACGCCCATGATGTAAGACCTTTTCTAGGTCAAGGAATGGCTGTTTTCTCACAACAATCACTCTCTATGAGATTTCTCGTCACACTCCTTTATATATGAAAGGGGCTTAAAGGAATATAATGAAAAAAAAATCTTACTTCCTATACTGCTTGCTAGATATGTGGTAAGAAGAGCAAAATAAACTTCATCATTAGGGACGATCTTGTTTTAAAATAACCAAAAATTATATGCAAATGTGTTTTAAATATACATGACACCGAGACTTAAAAAGAAATAAATATTCATTAGAGGATGTTGCTAAACTGCACTAAAAGTCTACCGACTTGAATCCCTATATTTTTTCCTCCCAGGACACACTGCGCGAGTGCCCACCGGGCGACACCTACTCCTGCAACGGCAGCCTGCAGTTCATCTCGCCCATGTACTTTGTGAGTTTTGTGCTGACAGCTCAGTTTGTGCTCATCAACGTGGTAGTTGCCGTGCTAATGAAGCACCTGGACGACTCGAACAAAGAGGCGCAGGAGGAGGCGGAGATGGACGCCGAAATCGAGCTCGAGCTTGCACAGGGAGGGCTCTGCTGCCTGGGTGGGCTGGCAGCTGCTGCTGGGCCGGGTATCGGGATTGGAAGTGTGGGTGGAGGAGCTGGTGGAGGCGGTGGCGGAGGTGGAGCTGGAGGAGAGAGGCCAAGCCTTGATTGTGGAAGCAGACAGGCAGCCATGGTGGGGGCTCACGTCCACGCCAGCCAAAGCGGGTACACCCCTCCGAGCGGAGTGCACGAATCCCACAACCACAGGAAGCTCTACTCACCTGCACAGGTAGGTCGGTCATCACTGCTGCATGCAACGCTGCTGCTCAAACTGTGCAAACAATGATCATGAATAATGAAATAGACTGTTATCACGTGGTGCATTGCATGCTATACGATAGTGCTGTTGAATTTCTCAATTATAAACAGAGATTGACCAGGTTTCTGTTTCAGCGGCTCTGACAGTTTTTCTCGTTGCAAGCTTAATCACAGGTTTCCGCTCGCTCTAATGCAGTATAGTTTCTATAGTAACAACTAATTCACAGGAACTTGAATGGAGGACACTTCACATAATTTACTCTAAAGGTCATAATAAAAGGATCAAAATATGTTTATTTATTTTGTTTATTCTTAAATAAAAAAAATAACAACATACAGTAATGAATATTTTTAAGTACACAGCTAATTCCCCAGTGTTAAATGAACATCCTACAGTATTTATACAGTATGCATCATATTGAACTAAAATTAACTTTAACATTAATGAAACAGATTTTCTCTTGTAATAGAGATCTTCAAATGGTCAAAAAAAAAAAAAGACATCCTCAATATAATACCTGTCCTTTGGTTGTTCAAGCTATAACGGGTGGCAGGAAGCCTGGAGCCTATCCCAGGAATCTTTGGGCACAAGGCAGGGGCAGACCCTGGACAGGGTCCCATTCCATCGCAGGTTCTTTGGTTGTTTTAATTTGACGTATATGAAGAATTTACTTTTATGACTTCAGACGTCAGTAGATAATGTACGATGGTTATTAGAGATTTATACTAGAGTCCTAAAAACTGCCTTATGCACAGGCCACAACTCTGACTCACAATAAACAAGGAAAAATGTGATCTCAGTCACTGTGGCTGGGTTGTTAATGCCAGACAGGCAGGTTTAGGTACTTTAGATCGGCTGATCTTGTGGGATTTTCATGCAAAACACAGGGTTCTCTCTAGGGTTACACAGAATGATGGGGGGGGGGGGGGGGGGGGGGGGGGGGGGGGGGGGGGGGGGACAAAACACTTCCAGCAAATGGTAGTTCTGAAGGTAGAATTGCCTTGCTGACGAGAAGTCAGTGGAAACTAAAGTAACTGTACCTAAAAAAAAATAAAAATAAAAAACTCTTTAAAAGCATCACAGCTGTGCTGTTGAATCAAATTAAATGTTTTTTTTTTCCTTCTTTCGATTCACTTCACACAGAATCAATTGATTCAATTCAATGAATTGACTGCTTTGAAAATTGGTTACTTATAAAATCTGATCACAAGATCCATTTACTGTAAGACAAAAAGAAATGACAGATAAAAACATTTATACACCTTTCCTGTCCGTTTAGTTTGGATCGGCTGAAATGGATGGACCAGACAGAATAAATATGTGAACGTGTTAGCCTTCGGCACTCGTCCTACACCCCAATTAGTGTTGGATACTGACAGTATTGAGTTATCCATAACTCAACAAGGCTTTTTGGCTCAGGATCACGCGTTACAGAGAGTAGTTAGATCAAAGTGGTCGGATCTTAGACGTGTTTACTGACAGTAAATACTACATTAAAACGAATAAATACTACAGTCATTTGGATACGGCTTTCGAAATTAAAATAAACCAAATGCTCAGCATTTCACAACTTCGATCCTTACGACATACAGTATTAATTAGCCTCAAACCGAGCAATAACTTTTCTCTTTTTTTTTCTTGTTATGATTGAAAATGTATTTTTGACATTTGATTGACACACCATAACATACCATACTTATATAATTGCGTTAATAAGGAGGAAAGGACTTAATGGACTCAAAAGCAAAGCTGACTCATGTAAGTCAGATAAGAACTAGGCAGAAACATCTGAGCAATCATCTGATGTTGAAAGAGTTTAGCAGGGACACTCTGTACCAAGTACTGACATCATGAGCATGAAGTACTGGAGCTTCTGTTCTCAACCCCACCACCACCACCGTCACAACCACCATCACAACCACCAGCACTCCACCCAACCAGAATGTACTCCTTCCTCAGGTATGAGTCACTGGTGCTAGTGTGTGCAGGTGTGTGTTTGTTTTGGGCCGTAGCTAGATAGTTGTCTGGACTTGCTACTTGCTCTATTAATAGCCCCGTACCAAGAATAGCTCATAGCCTCTTGCAGCAGCCCCTGTAGACTGCAGTGATTGCGAATTTTAAAATGCAGCACCAACAAGACCAATTTCCCCACTCGATCAACACAGGGCCATGATTGCGCTCGGCGTCTATTTTCCGTATTAAAGCAGGACTTAGTTGGAGGAGATGAAAGGTGAGGAAGATGAAGCAAGACGAAAAAGTAGTAGCTTCATTTAAACGACTCGTTGCAAAGAGTGGAAAATAAATATTCTGTAAAAGTCAATCGTAGGAAAGGAATGAGTCTGAGCGTTGGACATGTGGTGAGGATCAAGGCTGATGATATGTCATGAAAAGAGAGAGAGCTTTTAAAAAGGAGAGAAGAAAGAAGCAGCGGCTATACGGTATAAAAAGAAAAAGGTGAAAAAAAAAACAGATGAGAACAACCAGAATGATAAAGTGGCAGTTAGTTTCACCCCTGCTCTGTTTATGGACAGGAAATAATCTTGTCTCGCTTCTTTGACCCAAAACATGTGTACAATTCATCCTCAAACTATACTTCCTTTAAGCTTCTACACTTACAGCCCTGAAGATTAACACATCCCCCCCCCCCCCCCCAAAAAAAAAAAAAAAAAACCAATAACATTTGCATCAATGGATAATCTAAAATAGGTATTAGAGATTTATACCGAAAACCACAGCAAGAATCCTAAAACTGCCTTATGCACGGCCCATAAACTCTGACACACAATAAAAATGTGACCTCAGTCACTTTGACCGTGGCATGGTTGTTAATGCCAGACAGGCTGGTTTTGGTGTTATGTGCTAAAATGCCCCCCTGCCATGGATTGCCCCCGCCCCCTTACATAATCTCTACCAAATATTATAAAAGAATATAAATTCATAGGATTATTATCATGAACACTAATCACATGACAGCCGTGGAGACCATTAATACAAATTCTCACGAATGAGCAATGTAAAAATATAGATCTTGTATATGGGAAAAAAATAAATAAATAAATAAATAAATAAATAAATAATATATATATATATATATATATATATATATATATATATATATATATATATATATATATATATATATATATATATATATATATATATGTTATAATAAAATTCATTCCGTGTAATTTTTCATCATAAAGAATATTTATTTAGTGTAAACATTTTTTAAAATTCCATAACAAACCCCTGCAAATGAAATGTGCCACAAAACTAACATTATATGAGAATTTGTATTAATCGTCTGGACGACTGTCACATGACTAGGGTTCATTATAATCGGACTATTTGAAACATAATAATCGCATATTTGATAATAATAAACCTGTGAATTTATGTTCTAATATAATATTTAATAGAGATTATGTAGGGGGGATCCGTGGCAGGGAGGCATTTTAGCGCATAACATCAGCTGATCTTGTGGGATTTTCATGAAAAATGTTCACAGAATGATGGGAGAAAAAGAAAAAAATTGGTGAATATTAGTTCTATAGGTAGAATTTCTTTGCTGATGAGACAAGCCAGACAAATCTGAGACCAACGTGCTGTAACTAACGGTAACTAAAATAAACTAAATGAAAACTAACTGAGCACCACAGCTGGGCGATTAAATCAAATTCGCAGTTTAATCGATTTTCCTTTTTGGTTGATTCTTTGAATTGATGAGTCATTTCACACAATCGATTCACACTTTTAAAATATTATGGTAAACTTGCAACTGTTATAGTACAAAATTGTAAAAATAAATAAATAAATAAATAATAATAATAAAAAAAACTTGAAAATCACAGCAATAACTCACAAAATTCTCTTGTTTTGCAAAGTTAGCACTTCCTGTTTGTCTTCTTTTGTGCTTATCAGCAGTAGGTGTGCTACCGCCACCAACTGGCCTGGAAGAGTGGCGGGAAAAAGAAAAAGATCACTTTAACAGAAATGTCGCATTTTACCAATGAACAAAACATCTTCCACTGCATTTTTGTGTTTATTATATGTTTGTATTAATGTTAAAACGTGTACGAATTATACAGTAGCTACTTGAGATCAAGGCATTAATCATTAGTGCTAGTAAATGGAATCATTTTTTTTGGGGGGAGCGCTAAAAATCAAACGATAAAGTACTGATCGTCTCAGACCACAGTTTTAAAATTTTCTGGCATATGGGCTCTAACAGCAGAAGAACCTGAACAGTTAAAGATTGGAAAACAACTGAGCAATGATTGTTCCATGCTCAGAATAACTAATATCACACAGTAGTTTTCCCCCTATTTTGATATATGATGTTAACACTAATTAAAGCTCTTGACCTTGTATCTGTGTGGGTTTTGGGTATGATATGTGCGCTGCCACCACGAGACTGTTTGATGAGATACCTTCATGAATGGACAGCTGTACAGGTTATCCTAATGAATGCTCAGATTACTCCATGTATGGAGTGTAATTCAAAAATCGAGAAACTTAATGAGACTCGTAACGATGGCCTGTTATTCTTTAGATTGTGCACATAATCACAGTGTTAAATCAGTGCTATCTAATAAAGCTCATTCTTTATAATCCCCCCCCCCCCCCCCCCCTTTTTAAAAAAAATAACTTTACCTACCATGGCATGGTTCCAAATTGAAGACTTAGTCTGACACTGCCGCAGCAGCATAATTAGTGGGTTGGGTCGAGCATGAGAAGTAGAAAATATAGAGAGAGGCAGAGAGAGTGAGCAAGAGAGCAAGAGAGAGGGAGACATCCTTTCTGTCTGTTGTCTGATTATGCAACCCAGAATCATAACCAGCTGTTCCTGAATGAATTGTGGGTGTTTGTTTTAAAGCTGTTAAAGTTTAATACTTGCTTAATGATTTTTTTTTCTTACCATAAAACAGGAAATAAAAACTAGCTGCCAGCTTTGAAAGTAAGGATATTATGCAGTTTTCCGCTATTACGCTAGCTTAATCACTGCTGTTTATATTACTGCTGCAGAGCTTGTCTGATGGAGGGCTTGCACACCAGATGTATCATGAAGCAGGCTGACAGATTGCAGGTTTTCTGCTTCTACTATATAAAACTAAAATGGCATACCAACGAAGACATTCAAGGCAGCAGAATAGTCAGGTGACCAGCAAGACATAAATTAAACGAGACTAAATAATTAAACAGGAAGCAGGACGTATCAGGTTATCACAGACACCAGGCTGGAGCAAGACTTTACAAAATGTCTTTGGCAGTCGGTGTTAATAAAAAGGATTTGTCTGACTAAGCAGGTGTAGATGCTGGTTATAGATGTCCTTGACCCAAGGTTAAGGACAGTCCTTTACAAGGCCTTTGATTGACACTTGAATAGGATCAAGTATAACAGTTAGTTCTAAACCTAATTCCGGTCATTTCAGAAGTGTTCTTAGTCGTTTTCTTTGTGTGATTGTTGAATTGTTAAGCTCTTTTTTTTCTCAGGCAGTGTACAGTATATCTACAGTACAGCCATGTGTTTTTTTTGCAATTGTAATATTTAAATGACTATCGTACACATGGGATCTTAACGCATATCTTTCAGTTCGATATGTTGATGGCTGACACTTAAAATGGAGGCTTTTTTCGTGTTAGAGCAACTTCCCCTCAACTGCCCCATGCTGTGGGATATAGGGTGGGGCCTCCATGGATCAGACTGCCTTGTCCGGTGGGGCCTCCATGGAGCGGACTGGCTTGTCCGGTGGGGCCTCCATGGAGCGGACTGGCTTGTCCGGTGGGGCCTCCATGGAGCGGACTGGCTTGTCCGGTGGGGCCTCCGTGGACCGGACTGGCTTGTCCGGTGGGGCCTCCATGGACCGGACTGGCTTGTCCGGTGGGGCCTCCGTGGACCGGACTGCTTGATCGTTTTGCGACGTCAAGTCTGCAGCCTTGGGCTCTTTGTCTGCTGGGCCCTGTGCATGATGAACTCAGTTGCATTGGATGTTCTAGTGCCTTTTTATCATGGCAAGCATTGACTTTTTTCAGTGATTTATGTCGTGTTGGCTTTTCTGTGGCATCAGAGTGGACTGGCTAGTCTTTGGTCCCCCCTAGGCACTGTCACCAGTTTGCAGGTCTATAATTTGTGATGAATGCTGTTCACTTCACCCGTCAGTGGTCCAAATTTTATGACTGATCAGTGTATATGTACTCTATCTAAAACAGAACGTGACCTAGATGGGACTATAGCACTGGTTTTGTAAATTATTGTTAGTGACTTCAACTGTGCATCATTAAATCCCTAATGGTTAAGCACTTATTTGAAATGGTGTGTTAGAGCTAAGAGTGGTGAGTGTGGATGAGGAGCCCAATTTGAAAAAAGCTGCCCCCGTCCATAATTTCTAATGGCTGGCCTGGGTGTGTGCTGAAGATCATGGAAGTTCAATCGCATCTGCTTTGGGAGTTGCAGGCTCAGGCACAGGCATGACAATGCATATACTAAAGAACTTTTTGGAATACATTTGAAAGTTTTTCAAAAAGGAGCTATTTTTCAATCATGGATGAGTGTGCGTAAGTGGCTCATATTTTGCTGTCTCAGACATTTTTTTTTATATTTTCAAGGAGAATGCCACATCATTGTGACTGTCAGCAATGATTTCATAGCGCTAATCGCACTCAGAGATGCGCTCCAACCCAGCATACAGTTCTTTCGAGCAGGGTTGGCAATTACCAGTGGAAAATCTTGTAGGGTGATGGTGCCCTATTAAAATGTCAAGACAAAGAAAGATTGTTGTGTATTGGCCTTACAGTCATTTGAGGATTTTTTTTAAATGTTCTCGACATTATCCTCAGACATCGGACATTTATATGTTCCACATCGTACAATTACTGTGTTCATACTGGGAAACAGAGTGAGACGTGGTGCAGTATTAAAATGCGGATGATGTGCTGGAACCACCAAAGAGACACAAAGAATGCATGGTACTTTTACACTTATCAAATGAGAGTTTGACAAAATGAACCAGATCAGTTTCATCCGATGGCTCTTGCTACTTGAATTCCAGCCACAAATACAACTCGGATTGACATGTGCAAGATGAACGTCTTGTTCATCCAAGATGGTGGCTGGTTTTACCGAGTCGTACTTGTGGCTTAAGGAACTTAATGTACAGTGTGGGATTTACCCCTGCCACCAATTAGTTCAGAACTCACTCATCATCTATACCGCTTAATCCTGTATTCAGGGTCACGGGGGGCCTGGAGCCTATCCCAGGAGACTTGGGGCACATGGCAGGGTACACCCTGGACAGGGTGCCAATCCATCGCAGGGCACAGTTACACACACATACACTCACTCATTCACACACTATGCAATTTTTTTTGGGGGGGGGGGGGAACGCCAATTAGCCTAACCTGATGCATAAAATCTAAATTGGGGGGCTTAATTAGGATATTTGTAGTGCTGGGGCTTGAACCCCCAAACCGTCAGAAGACCAGAAGAACTACTGCACCACCACCACTGCTTTCATTTACAGTACAGAAACTCATAAGAATCAGCACAGTAATTTAGCAAGAGAAATTTGGCAGCCACCCACTACAGTAAATCAGTTGCAAAGAACTTACTGGCATGTGTGGGAGAACTACTGAGGAGTTGTAGCACTAGTCTTGGTGTAGTCAGTTCTTGAGACAACAAAGAGTGGCCTCACTTGGAGAAAATGCTAAAATCCTCTTACGGTTCTGGTTATTCCCAAGAAATTTGCATTGCCAACTGGGTTTTGTGCTTGTATTGACACTGTTTCATGGCGCAAGATGCATCCAATCCAAGATGCATGATGATTTGTACTAGCAGCGGTATACATTTTTGATGGAGACTACAAAGTACTTCTGCCAAATGGGGGTAAATGTAAATGGCTGATCTACTGAACTTGTGCTGTTTTGTATTGGAGACTTTTCTAAGTAGTTAAGGCATGAGAATGGATTAAATGTATTTGTGTCACTTTCGAGGTATTCCTATATGTGTTGTCCAAGAACAGCTCAGAATCCCAAGAATAATCTCTAGTGTATGGTACCTAAATAAATATTGTCCAGGCACAGCTGAGAACCTGAAGGATGTGCTATGAGGTGTCACATTCCAGGTATGGAGTGTTGATGTATAAGCAGCATGGGATGAATTGAGTGAGAGGTGAGTTCTGTCCAGAATGAGTATATATAGAGCTACTGTATAAAGGGTATATAAGAGGGGTAATGAGGGTCTAAGGCCAGAGAGGCAAGTGTCGGCTGATAAGCAGCGCCAGTGTTTGTGTGTCTGACGTGGCAGATCAATGACCTCTCTGCTGCTTTTCACCTGACGGCTTCCAGGATTGCTGGACGTGCATGCTCATGCATGACTGGCTAGGAATACGGCTCGCTGAGCACCAGCAAAAAATAGCGCCTCTGCCTCCATCACCTCCCAGGCAACAAAGAGCCTGTCAGGCTGTGTGGAAAAGATGGAAACAGAGATCATTTGGGTTTATTCTTTATGCTTTTGTCTCTCTTTTCCCTAATCATGCATCAGAAATGAGCTATTCAGTCAGTCATAATCACATCTCTGATGCAAAAAGAAAGAAAAAAAAAAGCACCAGAAAACATTGCAGCGGGGAAAAAAAAAGAATTGTTTCATGCAGACTTGCTTACTGTACTTTCTAAGGCGCACCTCACTGACCCAGTCTAGCAGTTCAGTTAACTACTTGGTGTCCCAAATATTTCCATACATCAGGGATTTGTTTCATTTACTGTATATATACTGTATATATATATATATATATATATATATATATATATATATATATATATAAACAAACATAACTTTATTTACACACCATCCTCTACGATTGCCATGTCTTTGCAAACACATGCTCCCACTCATGATGAACTTGTGTTAACTCATCTGGTGTTATGCATGTAATTGCTTAATTATGTTAATTTCCCCTGTGTATGGGGACCTTTGGGACACTCTGTAAATTGCTTTGAATATCTTAAGTGGTAGTGGGCTTATTAATAAGACGCAGAGGAGAGCTTGGACGGCTCTCACCGTTTAATCCGCAACCAATTTTTTAATAGTGACACAAAATTAATTGGACACATGCAGCGTTTTCTAGCATTTCTTTGCACCAGCGGTAAATACTACTTACGGACTGCAGTATACGTTTTTGATTAATCGCTTCTACTGCAGGCCATGGGAAATAGAGGCAATAGCATGCGTATATAAGAGGAGGCTGTAGAGGGAGCGAGTTTCAGTTTGTGCAGTAATCTTGATTGAGAGGCACTTTGGATGTAATGTGCAATAAATGTGCAGTCACGTAAGGAATGTGTCATGTTCATACTCTTCCCTGCTAATGGTAGGCGCCTAGAAAGCATTAGGTAACAGGACTAGAGGCGTTCAAGTCAATCCGGGACTTTTGAAAAGTTATGGTAAGTAAAAACTACCTTTATTTCTCTATATACAGTAATCCCCTGCTACACTACTGCACTCATCCCAGCGTTTCACTATTGCTTGGATACCTTCATAGTTGAAAATTTTCTCAGTTTTCTCAAGATCAGATTCCCTGCATCACGTCTGAAATGCCGGCCTCCCAGGAACTACATCAGCATGCTGTGCTTGAAGTCTTCCGTAAAGTCCCAGTTTGACTTGAACGGCTTTCATAGTTCACAACCAACAATAATTTACTTTATATAATATCTCTCCTTTATAATTTTTTTTCGTATTAAGAACATTTCCACTACATTTAGGCACGTTTCCGAATTTTTTTAATTTTCATATTTATAGTGATTAATTCAAGTTGCCCATAAATCACATACATTTATGGCATTTACATTTGAAGACACCCACAAAACTCTGTGAAAGGGTAAACATGCCAGAAATGCAATTCTTCCCATTTTTTTTTTTTTGTTTTTTTTTTTATCAATGAATTTGTTATAAATTATTTTTTCAACATGAAATAATTAACCACACTGGAAACTAACAGGTTTTTTTTTCTTGTTTAAAGACAATTTATGAATAAATCTATTTCTATCCAACTTGTTGAATAAGCCCTGGTCTGCACATTAAAGTACATGCACATTTACATAGTATGTAAACCATCAGGCCTACAATATACAGCATATGAACATTTTGACTGCAAAATGAGACATCTCCATTTTGAGAGGGAAAAAGTTCATTCAAAAGGATAAAGAAGACTTACAAGCTATTAATAAATATTATGTGCATTGTTTTGAGTCACAATGGTGTTAAAAAGGATGAATGGCAAAAATTTTTACACCAAATTTTAATTTTGTATTTTTTGGTTATATCATTGTGTATTTTGCATGATTTTGCACAACACTGACTCCATCTGCCACAGTTTTGTCCCAATGGATAAATCAGTCTTGTGTTTGTGATAATGTAATTATTCCATTTGCTAATGATTGTGGTGTTGGTTGAGTTTTAATAATAAAAAAATCAAACCTATGCTTTGATTTAGCTTATGTAGTGGGTCATGACAGCAACTTGGATAAAAGCAAGGAAAAAGTGTTGGGTTTTGTTACACACAAAAAATTTGTGATAAACATTTTTTTTTTTTTAAACAATCCCAAACTTTCACATCATTTTATGATGACAGTGGCTTAATATACTGTAGTACATGGAGGCAGCATATGAGGTCCAATCAGGCATCACCCCACTGCATATGCACATCAGTGGTCCTGAAAGTCTAGAATAGAGTTTCTAAAAATCCCAACATGAGAATGGGGCGGTACAGACATAACCAAGCATACCAAACCACAGCAGGTTCCACCAACCAACGCAGATATCTCATGTCTCTTGTACACAAAGAGATTGCAAGTCTACTCAGTGTTGTTACGTTAGTTCTCTTTCATAAATACTACTTCAGCAAAGTAATAAGTACATCATGGCTTCAAAATGCTCCATAATCAGTGATAGTGTGAAGCGTGAGAATATATTAGCAAAAAAAATGCACAACCATTCGTCCCTACGGATAACAATTTGCCAAAATGAGTAAAAGTCGGAACATGGTGTTTATCTCGTTTTGCTGTCAAACTGTTCAAAAGGATCTGTGCACATTCCCGCAATTACATATAGTATATAACATGGCTTTAAATAAAGAATCAAATCAGCGTGATCTGCCAACACAAAAAACCCTACGATGACACAATAACAGATGATGATGATCCTGGCATGTGTGTTTTATATGCAGGAGAACCTCTGGTTGGACAGTGTCTCTCTGCTGATTAAGGACTCTCTGGAGGGTGAGATGCAGATGATTGATAACCTGTCAGGATCTGTGTTTCACCACTACTCCTCCCCTGTGGTGTGCAGAGGCTGCAGGTGCCAGCCAACTGAGGTAACACACACATACACACATACATAACCAACATATTGCACGCAGAGAAAGAACCTTTCATCTATTTGCTTTGTAATTTGATTCTGTATCAAAAAGCCAACACTGTTTAAGAGCCACGTGTTGAGTTACGTTAGCATAGTGAGGATTTAATTGCCTGCAAGCTTACGTGCTATTTAGACAGTTATACAGGATTTACTTTTGCATTTAACCTTTGGGCTTAAGCCCAAATTTCCTGCTTGAGAAAGAGGCCAAGTGCAGTGCTACTGTCTCTCATTGTGATGTGTCATGGGAAATACACATTTTCTTATACGCATAAAAATAATGGTATGACATTCAAGGCTTATATTAAATGCACACATATGACTAATTAATTTTAATTAATAGTACTTTACCTTTGAAGTTCACAGAGGAGCAGACAGGGATATTTAAAACAACAAAATTACCTATGGCTGAAGTTATGAATGAATTAAAAGCGAGCCATAGCAATTACAGATGAGGTGGTCGGTCAGTTTAGTCTTCTAATCATGGGACCTACAACTTGACTCTAGTCCACCTGTGCCTAATGAATGCATTGGACTTAATTAGGAAAGGCACGGACCGCTCTATATAAGGTCTCGCAGTAGATTGAGAATGGCTGAGTGAAAACAAATAGGTGAGGGCGAGAAAATGATCTGTAGACCCACAAGACAGGATTGTGCCAAGGTCTGGGGACAGAGACAAATATCTTCTGGAGCATTGAAAGCACCAAAGAGCACGATTGTCTCCATCATTCTCGAATGGAAGAGATTTGGAGACAACCAACAGTCTTTACAGATCTTTACAGGTCGTCCAACCTAACTGAGTAATCAGGGGTGAACGGCCTTGGTCAGAAAGGTAACCAAGAACCTAAGGGTGACTATAAATGAGATCCTGAGTTCCCTTGTGGAGATGGGCGAGACTTACTGTATGGAAGGACAGCCGTCATTGCAGCACTCCACCAATCAGGCCTACAGTATATGGTAAAGTGGCCATGGAACTAAAGGTTACAGCTTGGAGTTTACCATAAAACCAACTGAAGGACTCTCAGACCATGAGAAACAAAAGCCTCTGGTCTGATGACACAAAGATTAGAATCAGGAAATCAGGCACTGCACATCCCCTTATTAAACTATCCCATGGTGGCAGCAGCATCGTGCTGCGGGGAGGTATTTTTCAACTGGTACTGGAGGATTAGTCAGTAAAGAGGGAAAATTGATGCGGATAAAATCCAGAGCTATGCGGAGTTGAAAACATTCTCCAGACTGTTCAGAATCTCAGGCTGTGATAAAGATTTACAGTTCAACAAGACGTTGATCCAAAGCATAACACAAGAGTGGCTTCAGAACAACTCTGTGAAAATCTTGGAGTGGCCAAGCCTGGAGTCTGGACCTGAACCCAGTAGAGAATCTCTGGAGTGACTTGAAAGTAGCTGTGTTCTGACCCTGCACGTTCGACCTGGTTGAGCTTGAACGATTCTGCCAAAGAGAATGGGAGAAACGTACACAAGTGCGGCAAGCTTGTAGCATCATTCACAAACAGACTTGAGTCTGTCATTACTGCCAAAGGTGCTTTGACCAAGTATTAAGTGATGGGTCCGAGTACTTACAGTATGTAAATCGCATATATCAGGTTGAATTTTTCCTAAATTAACAAAACACACTGAACTCCTGTTTTTACTATTTTGTATTCATTGTAATTGTAATTAATTGTTGTAAAAAAATATTTAGATCCATTTTAAGATGAGTGTGAAACATAAAATGTGCAAGAAAAATAAATAAATAAATAAATAAATAAATGGGTCTGAAACTTTTTATCAGCACTGTAAATATATTCTTCATTTGTGTAGGATTTTTTTCCCGACCAAAATGTCCTAGATTCTTCTTTGTAGATAAGCTATGGGATAAAAGCTTAGGTGACAGTATTACCTGTGCCAATCTTTGCTCCAGCCTGTATTTTTGTGTGCTTCAGTCCATTTTGGATCAATCTTCTGCACTTATTGGATTCAGCAGAGTGACCCGACAGCCGCATGTTAGGAAGATTTCCTTTGTGTCGTTCCCCCTCAAAAGGGGCAGGCTGGTATTACGTTAGTGGGACTACAGGTCCTTGGAAATTGAAATGCCATGAGCTGTAACTTCGCTCCACTCCAATTCCCCCTCCACTTTAGTCATCTTTGCAGAGCTTCCTGTTTAAGGAGACATGGCATACACTATGATATCAGCCTAGGTCATAGAGATGCACAGTAGAAAAAATGCAAATATGTTATACTGTAAATACTGTATCTGCACCATACTCTATGGCTTCTCCTGGTTCCATATACTGTAGGTATTAAAACAATTGGCACACATTTCATTATTCATTTCTCTGACCTTGTTGAAGCATTTGTTTAATGTTACTTTAGATAAACATCTCGACTATTTTTGGAACTTAACTTACTCAAAATTAGAATTGGCCAATCAAACATAAGAGACAGGAATGACATCTGTATTGCTGTTAATCGTACATGTGTCATACAAGATACTCACTCACGCATCGTCTAGGGAGACAAGGCAGGGTACACTCTGGACAGGGTGCCAATCCATCGCAGGGCGCACACACACGCACACACACACACACACACACACGATTTGGGACCAGCAATTAGCCTAATCTGCAGGTCTTTGGACTGTGGGAGGAAACCGGAGTACCCGGAGGAAACCCACCAAGCACGGGGAAAACATGCAAACTCTATGGTCACAGAGACAGGAATCGAGCCTGGCCGGGAATCAAACTGGAGATGCAAGGCGACAGAGATAACCACTACACTACAGTGCCGCCATTATACAACATACTACAAAAGTATAAAAAGGCTCCAGACAACAAAAAATCTTTTCGAGGTTTTGGGTCCAAAATCCAAAATATTTAGGAGCCGAATCAAATTTGTAGGAGCCAACAATGAACTTAAAAAAAAAAAAAAAAAACATGTATCCACCTGATTTAAAATGGAGCTACAGTATAAGAACAATGAACTTATTTAGCTGTGCTTTGTTAACCTTATCTGATAATGATGACTAAACCCTGGGGGGGAATTTTCTTGAGAACTTTAGCTGCTCGACTCAGTCTCTGAATCCATGGCATCTGATGTAGAGGAGACAGGGTTTGGACAGAGAGAAATTGAGAAAAAAAATTCCTTTGGTCATTTAGTTTTGTTGTCAGATGTCAATGTTCCATGACTAAAATTGGCAAACTTTGACTAGCTACGTAGCCAGCTAAGCTATGACATGCCTATTAGTTCGCATGGCACTGGGAGAGTCTCAAAAGCTACTTCTTCAAAAAGAAGTAAATCTTCTTTTTTTCTTTTTCTCAAAAGCTAATCTTCAACACAACAATGTCTAAAATGCACTGACGTACCTGCCCTTTATGTATTTTGGTGCTAGAGGACTGACCCGGAAGTATGAGTCACATGACCTTTATTTATTTTTTTTCCGCCTATGTCTCAATAATTTTTTTCCTTCTCCAGATTATTATTATTTTTTTTTTTTGCCTTTTTTTTTTTTTTTTAACATTTACATTCGGCAGACACTCTTATCCAGAACAATTTACATTTTTATCACATTATACATCTGAGCAGGGTTTAAACCTAGGACCTTCTGAACTGTAGTCCAATGCCTTAACCACAGAGCTACCCCTGACCCTCACTGGAAAAGAGAAACACCCCTACCCCCCCTCCCCCCCCCCCCACCCCCACCCCATACTTGATACCACTTTTTATATGTGTTATACTATATATATTTATATATTATTATTATAAACTATATATATATTTTTTGTTTTGTTTTGTTGTTGTTGTTTGTTTGTTTGTTTGTTTGTATTTATTTATTTATTTATTTATTTATTTTTTCCTCTAAGGATCTTTGAAACTGAATGGTTTCACTTGTCGCAAAAACACTCATATCATTATGAATCTACAAGAAATAAACTTCTGCAACTGATAATTGTTAAACATACAATGAAACGGGAAGTGAAATGAAGTTACAGTTTTATAACCACTCAAAAGCCCAGTGTTGATGCCAAACATCAAACAGAATGTTGTGCTTCTGATATGGAAATTCTCCTCTTTAAATGCAGCCTTACTTGACACGACCTGATCTGATCTGTACGTGCTTCACTTTGGTTTATGCTAAAACATTTTTATTATGGAAAAGTTTGTATGTGTGACGGAAATGACAGGTGATGTACAACGTATGCCTTCCACACTGTACACTTGTACATGTTTTGTTCTTATTTCCAAAGATCCGATTGGCCGAGGTGGAGCAGGCCTCTCTGATGTCAGAGCAGCTCTCAGACAAGTCGTCTTCTCCGGCACTTCCTGATGACCTCAGTCTTGATGACCACAGTGTGTACCAGCTAGTTGTGAGAGACATCAAGGTAATTAGGCATAAAAGCTCTCAGGTCTAGAAAGCCAAACAAACAAATTAATTATTTAAATAAATACAAATAAATGAGTAAAATTCCATAAAAGATGATTTACCAATAAAAAGCTAATAAATGTAACAGAAAAATGTAAATAAAATATATTTTTTAAAAATTATATTTAATAAATATCACATCTATACATATGATGAAACTGTAAAGTTGGCGTGTCTGTACATGTAAGATATTTGCGAAAAAAATTATTTGGGGGACGCAAAATGAGTAATAGAACACTTCAAGATTTTTGTCTGCATGTCTGTTCGTGCATGCATCACGTACTGTAAAAACTACAGAACAAATTTTTACGAACTACTTTACAAAGTTTTCACAGGTATATTTGGCCGAGCTTGAGGTACTGTGACATATAGGCTTCGTTAGAATCGGCCCATAGGAAGCGAAGACATGCTACTGTGAAATTTAAACAGAAAACGCCCTTATGTCATTAAAAATAAACCTTTAAAAAAATCATAAGTTCATCGCAAAATTCAACAGATGGCGCTGTACTTTTTTTAAATAATACGCACTTTTGGGTGTGCAATTGAAATAAATGCAATCTCATACCTTCATTCTGCGCACTTTTAATGCATTCTAAATTTCAACAGAGGGCACTGTACATTTTTTTTAAAATGTGCTTATTAAATTCCATGCGAACGAAATCACTGGCACATCCATTAAATAAATATTTATATGACAATTTTGACTCTTATCGTGATTTGTTTATCTTTCTTTCCATATTAATGCCCGGAATCTCTTATTTTTGTTGTTGTTGTTGTTTTCATGACTTTTTGATTTGTTTCATGTACATCCTTACCCTTTTCTGAGGAAGCTGTCTTTTAAAACATGATTTTTTTTAAATTGCTCAACGATTGGAAAATTGCCCCTCCTCCCAGTATAGCCGTCTAGCAGGATCCTCTCAAGGCCTCAGGGGATCCCTTTGGTCTCTAATTATCATACTTCTTAATTGCCACAGTAATCTTAATTTACATGTCTTAGTACCTGATGAGATAATCAATGCATGTTTAATTACCTAATTATCTAATCAGTGTTCTTGCATTGGTCTGTTATTTGGGCTTTTGGGCATATGAGCCAGGTGATGATGCTGATTGTCACATTTCCTCAGGCTCGCTCTGCTGAGTTTCCTTTTAGTGATTCACTGCTAATTTTATATGCTCTGCATAACAATGAAAATCAGAAGGGCCCACAAGCTACTGTTTAGTTTTTTTTCCCCCCCCTTAAACCATTATTGATTCAGGGAAATGTTTAATCGCTAAAGTAAAAGACACTTGGTGTAGAATTCTGACCCAACAGGAAGGTTTTAAAATGCATTACAGCATAACTTCCGCTGTGATGCAAGGATAGTGCTCAAAAGCTGATGTGTTAATATCAGGTGAACAGGCACAGAATAGTGATCCAATATCTTATAGAAAACGGTGTGTCATTTGCCCTAAGCTGCCTTCAGGCAACCCCAAGGCTCATAGTTGATATGCAGAATGGCATATGGTTCAATCCTTACGTAATGTTAACAAGGTTAGGATATAGCTGTGTCATGACCCATGGCTGGCTAAGCATGTAAGTAGAACGTTTAAAATCGCAATGGTAATAACTATTCAGGGGAAAAAATGAATACGCCTGACCTTTTAGTTTCGCAGTTCTGAATGCTAATTTAGTCTCATGATGGCATACTGTACATGCTAATACAGCTCTGCTCTGCTTTCCAGGAGGAGAGAGGAAGTAGTACCTCTCACAGCTTAGAAGAGCTTCAGGCCGCACCGGCGGAATGCAGGGCGCCTCATTCCAAGAGTCGAGCTTTCAGCATGGGGAGCGAGGGAGGGGATAGGCTTTCAAATGCAGGCTTTCAGAGGCAGAAGGAATCAGCATGTCATCATCACGTGCCATCTCATAGTCCAGGTTAGTGAGCGAGCGCTGAATGAAATTAATCTTCCACAAACAAACATATTTACATTTCATAAAATGTCTACAAAATATGGAAAGGGTTTTTAATAAAATACATAATACCTATTGTAGCCAAGAGGAGAAGCTAAGAACTGATAGATCAACTGTAGTACTCTGTGATAGTTGGTGGGAACAACGGCGATCAGTGATTGGCCGGTGGGAACAATGATGATTAATGTATGTTGGTAATGATCATGAGCATTTATTGGTTAGTAGGACCCATGACAATCAGTGATTGCCTGATGGAAAGAAGCATAATCAGAGCTTAGACTTCGGGAGCAATGGTGAAGTGATTGTTTATTGCAAGCAAGTGCGATCGGTGATTGCTCATAGGGAACAATAACGGCAAGTGTTTGATTATTGGGAGCTACAGTAATGAGTGATTGCTCGTTGGTAACAATAGTGATTAGTAATCCATTATTGAGAACGTCAGCTCACACGGTTACTGTATATCTCAGTCAGGCTTAACACATTCGTGCCGATTTGTCAAACCTGCTTTGACTCACATAACGAGCAGCTGTAATGTGATCTGGAAAGCCAAAGCAAGTGCAGGGAACTTCTGCTCAAGACGTCACTAAGATATGTTGCTGAGTATTTTTTTAAACCTTTAATTAGCAAAATTGCTATGCTAATTAGCAGAAAAAATGCTATGACCATATGGCAACAAACCAAATAAAAATCGACACCAAATCAACACGAGTGGCTAGAAAGCTGAAGACAGATTTAAAATCTAATTTAGAACTAAATTTAATAATAGCCCTGACTACAGCACAACAAAAATAGCATGATTAGCTAAATCTTATTTGGACTAACTTAGGCTTCCATGAGCTAATTTGGGTATCACTGATCCCCACAACGCACTGAGAGCTGACTAATCAGAGACATCCATGATGTCCATTACTGTGAGAGTCTGATCTGGCTTAAGCGGCCTATTAATACATGTTACTGATCAATTATGGCTTGGTTTGTTTTTAACAGTATAGAGTATATCTTAGAGGATTCTTCTGGACTATATTAAGTATTCTATATTGACTATATTGCGTCTAGACATCACACTGACATCAATAAAGATGTCCTTTTTTAACTTCTTTAACTCACGGCCCATGAGTTTGTGCACCATTCTAGTGCACATTAGATCCTGGGAATGAAAATTGCTATCATAAACCATCCAAGATAGTTTTTTTTTTACAATTTTGTGCTTTAAACTTTTGGGAAGAATCATATATGATGTGATGACATGGTCACATATCCCAAACCCCTTCTTTTCCCCCTTCCCATGTAGTAACATATCAAACTAATCTGCTGTTGATTTTTTTTTTTTTTTTTTTTTACTTAAACAGAATGTCTCAAAGTGTTTTATTCCTTTTATGCCACAGCAATTTGTGCACAATTGACGAGTTATAATTTTTATACATTTAAAATGAAAACTTTAGCTAGTTCCTCTTATCATGTATGGTTCAGCATTTCCTCACATTCAACTAATGTAACATTTCAACAAGTAAATGAAGAAATCTTAAATAGTTAGTGAAACAAGCCAATTTACAAAACATAACTACAGTAGTTAATGAATTCAACATGCTGATAAAAAAAAAAATCTAAACTACTTAACAGCTAAAAGTTAATTTAGAAATCTTCAATATTTAGTAAATTCAAAAAGCTTATTTAAAAATCTTAACTATGAATTTAACAATCTAATACAAATCGCAACTACTTAACAACCAAAAATAAAAAAATTCAACAAGCTAATTAAGAAATATGCGACAGTTATTAAATTCAAAGAGCTAATTGAAAAATCTTAACCATGAATTTAACAATCTAATCTAGTTACCAACTAAAAGTAGAAATTCAACAAGCTAATTAAGAAATCTTCAATAGATAGTAAGTTCAAAAGGCTAATTCTTTAGCTTTTTAGCTTTTTTTTAAATAAAAATTTAAAAAGTAAAAATTCTGCATCAAGAAACTGCATTTCAAGACATTTCCTAAGAAAGCACACGTACACTATGATATCTTTTGAACAGGAAGCTAAACCACGTTAAAGTTGCTGTGATGCAAGAAAGACATGAATGCTTTATATACCTTACTACTTTACTTATAACTCACTTCCATTATCTTCCCACCGTGTTTATTCGTATATTGTTGCAAAGTGGACGTTTTCAGAAATTCTACATTTTTAGCTACTGACTCTACGATCAGTGAAGACATAAAAGCTTTGTACAGGTCTGTGCCTAATTAAAATTTATTAATTCTGACGTGATGAGAATACACTGTAGTGCATTGTTTTACTGTAGATCTTGCGAAGTGTTTCAAAGGAGCTTAAGACTGACGCTAATTCATGCAAGAGAGGTGATTAGTTATGCATAATGTCATGGCATTAAATAGTCTTACACTCACATAATAAGTTGAATAGAGGCACAGTTGCCATAATAGCAAGTTTAGTTAGATTGAATTTCTAGTGAATGATGGTGATAAACCTTGTTTATAACTGCCAGGATGGCCATTTCAGTAGCACAGCTGTATAAACGGGTCATGAGGGGATGATAAGGTCGTCCGTGATTCAGGATGATTTCCACTCGTGGCTCAGAAATCCGAATAACTGATGGCTGTCGCGCAGCTGGGGAGCCATTAGCCGACTACTCAGTGTGCTTGTGTGTGTGTTTGCGTGTGTATGTTTGTGTGCGTGGTGACTCACTGACTGTGGTGCTTGATGTTACCCTCACTCTATGGATTGTGGATTGTGTCACTTGTTCTGATGCATCTCCATCTGTGTTTTGTGTCACTGACGGCAATGACGTGTGTTGTGACCAACTGGCTTGTGTCACATATTCTGTATAATAACATACTGGCAGTCCCTGTGTGTGTGTGTGTGTGTGTGTTTTTGGTGTCTCACATACCTTTGTGACTGTGTTTACCATCTGTCTGGAGCATCATTCGTTAAAAAAAAAAGAAAAAAGAAAAAGCAGCCTACATAATCATCATGCCTGACCCTCCATGACTATTGCTAAACAATAAGTTTATAAAAATATTTTGCTCATTCCATGAAATCTAGACTTTGGCTTGTTGGTTAGCCAATTTTTAATGTTCGATAGCCCTTTT
Organism: Clarias fuscus; assembly: GCA_030347435.1. Lineage (NCBI taxonomy): Eukaryota > Metazoa > Chordata > Actinopteri > Siluriformes > Clariidae > Clarias > Clarias fuscus. The sequence continues at coordinate 36,420,071 of CM059206.1, forward strand.
GGAATGGTAGTTTACCAAGTTAATTTAGAACACAACAATTTAAGCAATTCAACAAGCTAATTTCTAATTAGTAAATTATTATATTGTATAGTGATTGATAAAAAAAAATTACTAATATTTTTTAGTAATTTCTAAATAATAATTAATAACATAAGAATTTAACAAGCCAGATCTGAACTAGTAAATGAATTCAACAATTTACAAATTCAACAAGTTAATGAACAAATCTTCACTAGTCAGTAGGTTCAGCAAGCTAATTATCAAATTTTAACGAGTACATGATTTCGACAAGCTAAAATACTAAATGTAACTACTTGGTAAATTAGTAATTAGCGGTTAGCACTGTTGCCTTGCACCTCCAGGGTCCGGGTTCGATTCCCGGCCAGGTGTGTGGAGTTTGTATGTTCTCCCCTGCTTGGTGGGTTTCCTTCCACAATACAAAGACATGCAGATTAGGCTAATTGGCGTTCACAAATTACCCATAGTGTGTGTGTGTGTGTGTGTGTGTGTGTGTGTGTGTGTGTGTACAGTATGTGTGTGTGCCCTGCGATGGATTGGTAGCCTGTCCAGGGTGTACCCCGCCTTGTGCCCTCTCCTGGGATAGGCTCCAGGCCTCCCGCTACCCTGAGTACAGGCTAAAGCGGTATAGATGATGAGCGATTGAACAAGCTAATTAACAAATCCCAACTAATTTAAGATCAACAATCTAATTAACTTCGGCAAGCTAATCAAATTTTGCCTAGTACGTGAATTAAGCAAAATTGCAATAATTTAACCACTTAGTAAATTCACGAAGTTAATAAAGAATTCTAAACTATTAAGTGAGTTCAACAAGCTAATTAACTAATTGTAACTAATCAGTGAAGTCAACAAGCTAATTAACACATTTAAAAAATTTAACTACTCTGTACATTTGCCAACCTAATAAACAAGTTGAACTCAGAATTTCATTAATATTTAAAATTATGATTAAATGAATATCCATATGTACACTCGCTCACTCTCACTCATCCCCTATACGGCTTCTCCTGTACAGGGTTGCTGGAGGCCTGGGGCCTATCCCAAAAGTCTCTGGGCACTAGGCAGGATTCACCCTGGATGAGGTGCCAGTCCATCGCAGGCCACACTAATTCGCGCGCGCGCACACGCACACACACACACACACACACACACACACACACTAACTTTGGAATTTGGAAGCACCAATTAGGCTAACCTACTGTACATGTCCTTGGACTGTGGGAGGAACTCGGAGCACCTGGAAGAAACCCACCTAGCACAGGGAGAACATGCTAATTATATTAATATTAATTTCATATTAATAGAAGTATTTGCCAGTTTCATTTTAATATTTTCCTCTTTTTCTGTGTCCTGCCCATGATCTCATCCCACCCCCTCTATGTTCATATGTTTCAGTCTCACTTCCTTTGATGTGATGTTTAATGTTAATGGCTGATTTTAATTTTATATAAAAATAAAGCATCGCAGAATAGAAATGAGTGCTTTTAAATTTATACAAACAACAATCTTTCAAAATCTTACTCTAAATACGGTACGAAAGCACAATTACTGGAACGTTTTCTCTTCTATATATATTTTTAAATGACGCTGCTTGACCCAATACTATCACTACACAATTATTATTATTATTATTATTATTATTATTATTATTATTGATATTATTATTACTACAGTCTGCATCAGGCACTTGTTTGTGTGTTCATGATCTCTTATCAGTCTTTCTATAGATGAGCTCTAACTGCCCTTCACGCCATCTAAGTCTTAATCTCTTCACCGCTTCAGTCCCTCACAGTTAAGACTTTTTGCCAACATTACACATTAGGCTGATTGAGCCGTTAACTGTACAGCGACAGCCATTTACAATTGCAATTAGTGCCTTAGTAATTGGTCAGCTTGTCCACTTTAGTGCTCCTTAAATTTTAATATTTTAAGGCACTGCTTTGTAAAGTACTTGGAGACATAAACCAACTTGTTAGGACCAACAAGTCCTTTGAAAATATAGTTACCTTCTATTTTACCCTTATGTTATGAGGGAATACAACTCAAGATACAATTCTCCATCTTCTGACATTTTTTTTTTTTTAATTGAATTCTTTTATGACAGTCTGCTCAAGCTCATGATAACAGAAGAACAGGAAGTAGCTGAGGACAAGGGGGAAAAAAGAAAATCTATGGAGAGCCCAACAGAGCTGGATTCTTATGAATATAATTACAAATCTAATTGGATTTACCGTCATTTTCTCTAATAACTATAAAATATAAATAAGTAATTATTAAATGAAACTGAAAATGTTCAGTGAGTTCCTTGTTCCTATGTGCTGCTGATCATCCCGGTTGCTGTATCGTAAACCTGTGCATGCATTTAAAGCAAATATTGTAATATGTTGAAAATTATGAAACTGTGTGTATACTAATCGAGCTGGATCCTTTTCATGCCCTTTTCATGCCCTTCCATGTGCTGCCTGGTTGAACGCCCCTGCAGCAGATGGTGCGCGAGGCAGCAGTAGTGGCAGAAGGGACAAGAGGACGCCCTCCTCTCCCTTTCATCTCCCTGCAGAGTTCTTCCACCCAGTCACAGCCATGGCCCAAGGAAGCCTAGCCTCGGGTATGGTGCGGGAAGGGCGACATGGCTCTAGGCTCACTTCGCCTGCCTCGTGGGCATCACTTAGGTCACCTGGAGCCAACAGCAGGGTCATGGGCTCACAGGTAAAAAGCTTTTTCAGATTAGAATGTCTAAATGAGACTCTTTGGCGATATTACTTTCTTGCACCATAGGGCTAAAAGTATGCGCCAGAGATCCGACCATCACAGACAGGTTTGTTGTCCCATTGTAGATTTAGTCCTCCCTTCACTGTAATAATAAATCCCACTCTTCTGAGAAGGATTTCCACCAATTCAAACCAGTTTCCACCAGTTCCAATTCATCCCAAAGATAAATCACCGAAGTTAAGGTCAGAGTTCTGTGTAGGTCATTCATGTTCTTCCACACCATCCTTCACAAACCACATCTTCGTGTAGCTTCATTTTTGGTCATTTTGGAATAGGTTGGGGTCCATTGGTTTCAGTGAAGGAGAAAGTATACGAAGACATTTTGTGCAACTGTATGCTTCTACCCTAATGGTCAAGGTTTGGGGAAGAACCACATATTGGTGTTATGGTCAAATTATCAAAGCTCATTCGATATACAGTGGAACCTTGGATTACGAGCACAATTCATTCCAGAAGTGGACTCGTGTTCCAAATCGTCATTTCCCATAAGAAATAATGAAAACTCAATTTATTCGTTCCACAGCCCCAAAAAATAAATACATAAAAATATTAATACAATCTATAAAATGAAAATAAAACAAATTAATCTGCACTTTGCCCCGACAGATTAATAAATCCCGACAGATAAGTGTTTCCGTTGGTGCGTGCAGGCGCCGTGTGTGTGTGGGTGTGTGTGTGTGTGTGTGTGTGTGTGTGTGTGTGTGGAATTAGCCCCTTCCCTCGCCTCGTTTTACACAGTAACACTCCTCCTACCTCTCCCCACCTCGCTTTTTAAGTTTCACAACAAACACACACACACAACGGAAAAACCGTTTTAACAGGGAAAAAGAAATCTCTCGGACACTGGCATGAGAGCATACTAAGGGAATCACTGTTGTAAGGTAAAAAACAACAAAAACAAAACAAATGAACCAGCACCTTACCTTTGAAAAGAATTGCGACAGAGCAGAGTTTGTGTGTTTGCGAAGCCGGGGAGGGGGTGAAAAGGCGAAAGAGCGCCTGTGCGTGTGTGTGTGTGTGTGTGTGTGTGTGTGTTAAATTACGCGCGCACACGCATAAGAGAAAATTTTATTATAATCAACAAGAGATGTTGATTATACAAGTAAGAGATGAGCAGAGTTTCTGTGTGTTTGCGAAGCGGTGGGGGGGGGATGTGAAAAGGTGAGAGAGTGACGCTCGGTGTCAAAATAAGAGTCGCATGCGTGATACATGATACTCGGCGCTTGTAAACTAATACTTGCTCGGTTTCCGATTAAAAATGTATTAAAAATCTTTGCTTGGTTTGCGGAACACTCGTAAACCTCCCAATCCGAGTTTCCACTGTATAATTTTAGTACACATGGTAGACAATGCCTTTCTGAAATATTTTTCTTTCATTCAGCAACCATCCCACAGTGAATCATCATTAGCCACAGGAAGCTCCGAAGTCAGCCTGCAAACCATGCTGGAGGAAGGCATCAACTTCAGGGTACCACCTTACAGAGACCGGTCTTTACCTCATCCCCTGCTTTGCCCTGTACCCGATGAAACCCTCTCTTCCTCGGATCTCAGCCCGAGACTGCACCCTGACCAAACCAGCCTCACCAATCAGGCCACCAGGGGCCGCCAGAGGAGTCAAAGCAGCTGCGATGACAACCCTAGCCCCAGCTGCAACAAGCTAAACTCCATAGAACCTCTGGACGAGGACACAGGGTCAGGAGGAGGATCGAGTCAAGCATTTAACAGCGAACATTTATCAGAGACTATCAGCAGCCTTTCCTTAAGCTCGCTGCTCATACCTGGCTCACTGGCGCCACCACTGGCTAAAAAGTGCAACAGCACTGGGAGCCTAGAACAAGGCAACGTGTTGGCGCGAAATAAAAATGGACGGCACCTTAGTAGCACTGAAGAACATCAGTGCATTTCGAACATGCGGACAAAAGAAGGAGATGAAGTGGAAGGGGAGGAAGAGATTGCAGGTTTGGGGGCCAAAAGCTCCAGTCAAACAATGGACACCAGCTCTCGGAAAAACAGATGAAACGCGTCAATCGTGTTTTTCTCTCTCTCTCTCTCTTCTGAATTGCCTCTCTGTTGAGAGCGGCACTCTTCTTAGTCTTTCATTCGTGACACATCCGTGTTTTGTGTAGCCCTGACGGACAGGTCAAGCTCACGTGAACAGGACAGGTAGTAGTTACGAGGACCAGAAGAAAAGTTAAATCTACAGAGAACCAAACAGAGGTGGCTGTTTAGTTGGGCATTAATTACAAATATGAAGCAAAATACAGCTAATATAGACAGATGAAAGAACATGTGCAAGAATCTGTAGATGAATGAAATAGAGTCGTTTTCATGGCTGTCTAGATCTCCCATGAAATTAGACTCTCGTCGAACCTCTCTCTAAATGCAACGGGTGACATTTTAGGAAAGAAGCCTCATGGTGTCTCTTATAATCTAGGACTTTTGATGTAAGATGACTGGTTTTTATATCATTCACAAACAAGGTAGCAATGATCAAACTTTTAGAAGCGTCCCTTAGTAAATCGACGAAAAAATGGTGATCCTTTTCTAGCTGTGACCCTCAGTATTAGATTTTTGTCAATGTGTATGTAAGTTTCTGTGTCAGGACTTAATTATTCTTAACTTTAAAAAGGAGGGCTAATTTAAGATTTAGTAACTAGATTTCATCAAGACAATATCTGGAACGTACAAAAAAAAAAAAAAAACATAATAATCAGACATCCAATTCTCTGTTAGACATGATAGGATATTCTGGACTTTTAGCTCTGGGTGAATAAATGTACAAAAAAAAAAAAAAAGTTAAATATGCAGAAAGCAGAAAGGGAAAAATGTCTTTATGATTGTCCACTTGTTTGAATAAGATTTGTTGAGATTGATGCAGGAGAGCTAGTGAGAAACAATGGTATTGTACCATAAAGATGTCAAAAATTAAGAATTTTATTTATTTTTACAAATAGTAGAAATCCAATCTTCCTCATCCACATTGTATGTTTGTATCTACATTTCTCATAACTGTTTCCAATTTAAGTGCAATGCAATGTATCTTCATTATAAAAAAAAAAAAAAAAAAAGTAGGATTTGTTATTTCTTTTGACTGATAACGTAATGAAAAAAAAGTTATTCAGGGGTCCAAAACAAATGTCTTTCAGGAATTTTAGAATTTATTTATTTATTTATTTATTTTTATTTGCAGACTGCATGTGATTTTGATTTCTCTTACAAGATGTAGTCTACCTGCTCTGAAAAGCTCTACCTGCTTATTATTATTATTTTGCACGATGTAATTATATGATTTCCTTTTTTTTGAGTTCATTTATGTGTTCTATTTTATTTATTTATTAATGTTATTTTCATCACGATCAAAATAAACTGAGAAATTATTTACACCATTACGAAATCCTTGACTTTAGGGTAAAATCTTGCTGTCGAATAAATAGAATTTACTCAATACTTTGATTTTGAAGTGCTTGACGTTTTTTTTTCTTTTTCTGAGAATCCTATAGCTTTACAGAATTTCATGCATGTTAAAAAAAAAATACATACAACCAGGTCCATACTTTGTTTGCTTTGCTATTTGTCAGGTTGTCAAGGGGTCTAGCTGGTGGTGCTGGCTAGACCCGGCTGATGTAGTTGCCGTGGGCATATAGGTAGGCATGAAGGCAGAGGGGTTGTTGAAACAGAAAGTCTTTATTTAAACAAACTCAAAAATAGACAAACGAACAAAGAAACAAACTCAAACTAAAACTAGGGCTCAGGAAAAACACAGGGAATGGCGCGCTAACACAGGGAACGGCGCGCTAACACAGGGACAAGAACTGACACAGGGAACCAGGAGCTGACATGGGAACTAGGAACTGACATGGGAACCAGGAGCTGACACAGGGAACCGACAGAGAGAACTGGGGATGAGGAAACATGGAGCTGAAGCTAACTAAAGACACATAGGGGAACTAGAGACTGGAGAGACAGGACTGGAGACTGGAGAGACAGGACTGGACTGGACAAGAGACAGGGCTGGACAAGAGACAGGACTGGACTGGACAAGAGACAGGGCTGGCGAGACAGGACAAGAGATGGAACAGGAGACTAGAGACAGGAGACTAGACTGGCTGGGTTAGTGATTAGTTGGGTTAGTAGCTACATGGAATGCTGGGGGCACTGGATGCTGACCTAACCAGGTTAGTTTCTAATGGGGTTAGTGGCTAACCAGGTTAGTACTGACCTAAGAGTGGGGAACTGAACACAAAAGGCAAAGCACACATGAGGCTACTCCAAACTAGCGGCTAACCTACTAGCGACCAGAACCACTAGCAGTCAATCCCCCTAGAGGCTAGCCTACAGGAGGCTAACCCTACTAAGGGCTAACCCTACTAGCAATTAAGGCCTACTAGCGGCTAACCCTGCTAGCAGCTAGACCCTCATGTGGCTACACAAAACTAAACAGGCAAAGAACTAGACTGGAAGACAAACACTGGGAAGACACAGAACGGTACTTACACTGTACACAGGAGGAGACACAGCCTAGCTAAACATGAAACAGGACAGCTCCATGAATCCATCAACACAAGGAACTTAAGGAAAACACAACTAGAGCCCTCTTTAAAAAAAGGTAAAACAATATAACTAAAATATAAACTTAAAGAAACAAAAAGGAATGCCCACATGACGGTAGTTACAAAAACAAACAGACAAACATGAACAGTGACCTCTAGTGGAGGTTCCTAACACAGGTATGGATGAGATGGATTTTATTTAAGAACAGTCTGTCTTTTGTAGCATTTCCAGCAATTATTTTGTATGCAAATTAAACTCCCAAATGTTAATAATTAAGCTGAGCAGCTGGACGAGTTGATTTAGTCGAGATGAACAGAGTCTGTCCAAGACTTAATGCCTGTGATAAATGCTTCTGAATTCCAGTTCTGAAAGCAGACTAATTGAGTTTTTTCCCCTTGCATTTGTTTCAAAGATTCAAACGCTATTCTTACGTGATGAAATGCAGTTTAAGGATGGTTAGGGAGATTTAGTTAGGTTCATTCGGGTTTCACACAGTTGAAACACAAGCAGATTTGACATTGAGTATCCTGAGCTTCCTTCAAGCAAGTACAGGAACCTATGGGGAAAAAAAAAAATAATGAAAAGCTTTTCCATTTTAGGTGTAGCCTATTACTTGAGATTGCTGCTTGTGATATGAATCCAATTTTTAGGATTGAGCCATCTATTATATCACAAAGTCTCATCGATGGCATAATAAAAATGATTTATAGGAAACTATTACAAAGTCACACACACTCACACCCAGTGTAATGCAGATTGTCAGATTCATATCATGCATTCTCTCTTTTTATCATTAGTAATAGTCTAAGGTTGAGCGTTTTCCCGGAATATCAAACAACATGTGGAGTATATCAGTATATATTGTGGAAAGAAATGATGGGGTAAACACTCTGCCATGTTTGCATTTATTACACCTGAAACTTCACTTCTCAATCACTGCTGATGAAGTATTGTAGACGTGTGAAGGTAAAGTAATCAGCCCCAGCCTTACTCATTCACAGCATTCTCTGCATTTTTTATTTATTTATTTTTTTACAACCATGAGTCATTTTATTGCTTGGTTCGACAAAACAATCCAGCCAAAATCACAACCCATCCATATGTAAGTTATTATGATATATTAATGGACAGTATGCATTTGTTTGCTTTCCCGCTCATTCATTTTGTATACCACTCATCCTCTACAGGGTCGCAGTGAGCCAATCCCAGGGGAATTGGGGCATGAAACAGGGTAAGCCATTGATGGAGTGCCAATACATTGCAGGGCACACAAGCATTCTCAGACTACAGGCAATTTTGAAATGCCAACTATTCTACTCTGTACATCTCTGAACTAGTACCCAGATAAAATTCACCAAGCACAGAGAGAATATGGAAACCTCATGCAAACAAGCCCAAGGCGGGACTTGAACGCTCAGTTCTGGAGGTGCAAAGCAACAGTGCTAACCACTACGCCACCATGCTGCCATACAAAATAATTTATCATTATAATATAATAATTTACTGCAAATTTAGGATACCTTTCCTAGTTACTCTTGCACCTAATGGTGCAAAATTAGAACTACAAGTGCTAATAGTGGCCAAGTGAGGCAGATGTCTTGCTGCCCCAAGGTGCAGAAGACAGTCACAGTTTTTACCTCAAATCAGGATAATTTGAAAAATCCTATATGGTGGACAAGATCTTGTTTCATACTGTCATTTAAATGTATTTCTGCAAACAAAGTGCAAAATTTAAGTTTAAGGAAAAATGTAATTAAAATGTAAATTTAAGGAAAATGTGGCTTATGGAGATGTTATATATATATATATATATATATATATATAGAGAGAGAGAGAGAGAGAGAGAGAGAGAGCGAGAGAGAGAGAGAGAGAGAGAGATTAGTTTCCCTTATCCAGTGACTCATTTTTGGGGCTACAGTAGGTTAAATTATTTTCTATGTTTTCTAATGCGGGAATTTTTTGGTGAAACCTGGCAACCCTGGTTAATGATGTTACCTCTGCTGTGAGTGTTTTGCACACTGGAAGGGTAGAAACAACAACAGCTGAACAATAAAAGGTATCACGGATATGGTGTTATTAATGCCATACTGGGCCAACAAAACCTCTGCTCACAAGCTGCTCTACAGTAGTTTATCATCATATTTGAATTGCTAATTTACAGTTTGATTTCCCCCTTAGATGGAATGGGTTTAATCCAAACCTCAATAACTCAATAAGAAGAATAATTTAGACCTTGTCTGTTCTGGCAAAAAAAAAAAAAAAAAAAAAAAAAAACATAAGTTCTGATAAATTTACAAAATGTTCTTGGACTCATTAAATTAAATTTGATCCAAGGTCACTTTAATTCTCTTTTTACAGTTTGAGAAGTTCAATGTTAAAAGATTTCAAATAAGTAATTAATTTGGTGTTCTCTCAACATCTGCTTTTTCATGTTGATTCAGTGCTTTGGAAATGGATGGCAGCTGTGTTCGAGCTGATTTATGCTCGTTGAGCATAACGAACTAATGCAGGCTATATTATGATCGAATAGCGTAACAGAAACAGAAAACTTGAAATGAGAAAAAGGGATCGAATGAATGGATACTTTGGTCCTAAAATTCTTTGTGGTGTTATGGCTAGCAATACAAATAGCCTGGTTCTTCAGGCAAAACAAGCTATAAAATTGAGCAGGATCCTGACTAATGTAAATGAGAGAGTTCGAAGTTGTTCATTTTGAAGAAATCTGAATTTTTTATGTACTGTAAGGGAAAATCTCTGTGCATGCAGATTTTTGGGCAACCTTATATTGACAGGATAACTTTGACACAATGCTGCAATGCTTACTTGCTTGCAAATTCATCGGAAACAATATTTATTAACAGCAATTATGTTCACCTGTTAACTGACATACAGTTCCTTGCCAAATTCTTGAGCAGCCCTCATTTCTTCAAATTAAATGAAATTAAATGATGTTGATTAAATTAAAGAAACCAGAATACATTTCTAATGCGACAAGCTGCAAAGTGCCTAAAGATGCGATTTAAAAATGGATTGTTCATGTAAAAACCTCAGCAGCAATATCATTTCCCCTCTCGTCTGTTCCAACCACTCAGCATTCAGCGTCACCAGTATACTAATCACCCTCCTTATCATCTGCACCTGTTTCTCACTGGGTCACGCCTTAAGTTGGATCTTTTTTAAGCTTGAATGATTTATAAGTCACCGTGAACTGGTCAGAAACTGGACTTAAAATGAGAGCCAAAAACGTGCCAAGAATGAGAGTCGAAAAAAGGCCTTTATGAAACCCAGAGAACTATTCCACAAGGCTCATAAGCTACTGTAGGTACAGTCGTTTGCCAAATTTGGTATCACCTCCTTTAATTCTGTGTTTGTGTGTTAAAACATAATACAAATCTTCTGATCCTAGCGGGGTCTTAGTGTTATATGTAGGCAAATACAACCTCGAATAAACATCAACATCTCATTTTTTTTTCACTGTGTCACTGTGCCATTATGTATTTACAGTAACAAACATGAAGCCAAAATGAAAAACATGTGGGTGCTGCCAAGCACCCCAGCAGTACTTTTAAGTAATCATTCCCTGCATGACGTGCTCAGACTCTCATCATTTTGGTTCATCCTTCTTTACAACATTGCTCCAGTTCATTGAGGTTTTATTGGGGAATGTGTTATTCAAAGCGCTTATAAGGTCCTGACACAGCATTTCCATTGGGTTGAGGTCATGCCTTTGACTAGGCCATTCCAAAATATCCAGAATCAATCAAAAAATTTTGACCTTTATTTTCCACCCATTAATGGTCTACTGGTGTGCTTGAAGATCATTGCCCTGTTGTAAGACCGAATTTCGACCAAGCTTTAGCTATCGGACAGATGGCCTTAATTTTGTCTCTAGAATGCTCTGGTATACTGAGGAGTTTAAGGTTGACTCAATGACTGCAAGATGCCCAGGAACGGTAGCTGCAGAAACAAGCCTAAATCATTACTCCTCCATTGCCGTGCTTGACCCACTGGTATAAGGTGTTTCTGCTGAAATGCTGTGGTCTTACAGTACCTGTGGTTTGTTTCGATGCTGTTTTGTGAACCTTTAGTTGTGCTTTCGTGTTCTTTTCAGACAGAAAAGACAACCCTTCCAGACAAACCGTACAGTACATGTTCAGTCGTCTTCTAATTGTGCTGTCATGGACTTTAACATTTAACATTAGATGACCTGAAGAACTGCCTTTAATGCTATCCACTGGTAAAATCTCCAAGGTTTTTGGAAATGCTTTTTCTTTAACCCTTTGCAGACTGATGGAAACAATTACTTCTTTAAGACCCATTGCTTGTCTTTCCCTCTTGGCACTGTGAACGCTCCAGACCAGCAAACTGCAAAGTAATCATGGTTAACTAATCAGCTGATTAGCAGCACCTGGCTGCAACTTACCCTCTTAAATCCTGTGGAAGCAGTAAGCTAATATTGCCTGAATGTTTTTTTTGTTGTTGTTGTTGTTGTTGGCTACATTTTTGTTAATTAATTAATTAATTAATTAATTAATGGCACGGTGAAAATTCTATGTTGTTGTTTGTTTGAGATCGTATTTGCCTAATACTGAGACCGGATTTAAGTGCAAAGCCTGCAGGATTTACTGAGCCGGTCTTTCTTCTGATTTGTTTTATTTACAGTATAATGATAAATTGTGAGGCCCTTCAGCAACTAAAATAATCAGTCTACCAAAAGATCCATCTTGGTTTCATGATTTCAGAATTAAATTATGTATACACTCTCACTGGACAAAAATGAGTAATAATAGCCTGCAGTAACTTTAACTTGTTGTAACTTAAGAATTTTAAACCATAAAATAATAATAATAATAATAATAATAATAATAATAATAATCAAATGTCTATCAAGTCAGGATAAACTACCCAGTTATCATGTTTGTGTTTGTCTTTATGTAGCTTAATGTGAATGCTTGCCAGGTCTCGGCAAAATGTCTGACCCAAACAAATTTGAGGGAAATGCACAAAAAGGCTTGACACTTGACAGAAGATGCCTGCTGTTGACAATATGCTGTATTTCTGCTGCTGTATGACAAAACAGTCCTGGATATATTTTTATCCACAGTCTTTGATTCGGACTTTTTGACAATCCTACAAATGCATGAAGCATTCCCACCTGAATAAGTGTACCTATTTTTTTTTACTTCTTACTACAACAGTAATGATTTTGTACAATATAGATTTACTCTCTACACTTACGTACACTTTTTCTTTGTTTTCAATGTTTGGAGAAACTGATTAGTTTTCTTCTGGATTATTGATTTGATTTTTATTAAGGTTATTTACTCTAGAATAATATATGAGAGTGGTGACTCAGGTGGCTAAGGATCTAGGTCGTTGGTTTAGGGATCTGATGATCTGGGTTCGAGTGCCGCTGTCGGTGGGTTGCCAGACCCCATACTACTACTACTACTGGTCCCAAACCCTGATAATATAGATGGTCTGCCTTGGCGACCCCTTTATGGGAGCAGCCGAAAAAAAAAAACGTTTAGTTTACTCTAGAATAATATATACACATGTTTTTTTTTGTTTTTTTTTGAAGGAACAGGGGAAGAATTCATAGACCATGTGACCTGCTAGGTGACAAGAGTTGAAAGAATTAAAACTAATGATTTTAAAAAAATTCAGGATAGAAAATACAGACTGAGTTGATGTTAAACAATGTCTTAGGTCCGAGGTCAGAATTGCATCTACACTCTCCACATTGGGTGTGTAGTGAATTTTGAATATGGCAACCTACGTGCTTCCTTGTTGTTCTACTGCCAGATCCGCTTAGCGTACACATCTGCTCAACCTGGCCTTTCAAACACTGCTGGTTCTAACAGAGCAGATTAAGAAGACACACGGTGAGCACCCATGCTGCTTCGATGGCAGGATTAGCGTTAGCATTAACTTTCTGAGCAGGTGCATCTCCAGCTGCTAGCACTCGCCTGTGTTGCTGGACATCTGTCCAGCCCCGAGACCTTTGAAGTGTTTCCTGGAGAACGTCCTGCTTTGCTCTTACATCTGAAAGCATGCTGCTACAAACAAGGTGCTTATTCGCATTACAAAGTAACGCCAGCGTGTAAGGGCAAACGTAGATGTCTGCCCTGTTCTTCTAACTAGCTCTCAATCACTCGTCAATATAACAACAAATCAGTCTTGCAAAATCATCGGGCCCTGTTGTTATCCCACATTAGCATGCGCAAGTGTCTGAATATCATTGCACGGTCACTGTAATCCTCACATTTCTCAACATCCTCCTATTTGTTGACTCTCTCTCTCTCTCTCTCTCTCTCTCGCTGTGATTCAGACTGTCGTCTTCAATTTGCTTTGACATAAAGCGGTAAATGACTGCGCTACCGAGCTCAGATAGACGGCCCGCTCTGTCACAACCACTCAATCTAAGCCTCATTCATCCACACTCATCCGTTGTAGCAGCACGGCCCGAACCATCACATCACACAACGCAATTAATTTAGCTACTCGCTCACTCACTCACTCCTATTCCTTTTTTTTTTTTTTTTTTTTTTCCCTACGGCCACAAAAATACTCACCGCGAAGTGGGTTCTGGAGGCGGAAATTATTCTTAATGGGCTTTTACGCACCTTATAAAATATGACAGAGTCACTGTTAGTGCGTTCGCTGCGACTAAGTTGGGTGTAAATTGTAATATTGAGAAAAAGGACCGCGCGACAGGAGACTTATGACGGATTAAATTTTACCGCTCCAAATTAGATGAGAGCTCCGAATTTAATTTGAATTCCAATTCTGAACTATAATTACACAGTGGCCGTCGCGTTCAGGTAATTAGTGGGTGCGGCCATCATGCGGCTCCCCCGTCACACGGGTTGTATAATGTGGCAGCCCAGCGGTATTAATTCCTTCAGCTGGAGAAATCCGTTAGCATCAATGTTGACTGTAATATTTTTATCCCCGCCGTTGTTGTGTTGCAACAGCAACCCTTGCTGAATCAGAAAATAATGAGACGGTTCTTCAGAGAGACGGGGATCGAAGCAGAAAACACTGATACATATTCATGCAAGCTTCGGTGCCCTATGGCAGCCGAAAGTTCACGTTCTGCATTTCAAATCCATAAAATGAAAAACAAGGATTGCAAACAAATGTGCGTCTCTCTCTTCCCCGTAGGCTGTGCGAGTCTGCGTATGCGTGCATATCGATTAGTTCAGCCAGCTGTACGTTATATATGTTCTTTGTGGTCAGATATGAAGCGGAGAATCGCTCAACACGGAACAGCATCGTGATCGATAAGGCCACATGCGGTTCACCAAGAAACGACAAGAAAATCTGTTATGACTCACTCATTCTTGCCCAAGAGAAGGCTTAAAATGTCACAATGGGTCTTTACAAAGCATTATATTATATTATTCGTTTCACATTATTTTACACTGATTCCCGACTTCTCGTTCTCATTTTCTCTACCAGCTGTTTAGTAACATCTGAATCAAGAGTGCCTTGTGTAAGTATGTTGAGCTTCCCTGTTGAACTTTTCCACGTTGCACTGAAACCACTGAATTACAACCTGTGTGCAATTAAACAGTCATGTGACCTGACTATAAATAAATACTCCTGTTCCTGACAGCATTATTGCTTCCTTACATGGAAGCCTTGCCGGTGTGTGTTAATGGGGAGGCTTCAGACATTGAAGTGTGCACGTGTTTTCTTCGAATATGTCATTACTTTCATAATGTGTCAATTGTACCAATACCGGAATAATGGAATGCCATTATTATGATTTTTTTGTTTCATAGGAACAACCGAAAACACCCAGAAAAAAAAAAATAATTGCATATTTCACACATTTTTTAACATTTTGTATTTTTTTTTTTGCTGAGTCATGTTTGTAAAGTTGGTTAAAATGAAATAAAATTCAGTTCAAAAAAGTATAAAGACAAAAAAAAAAAAAAGGATAAGTCACTCTATACTGCACAATCCTGAGCCCTGTATATGTTTAAATAATAAAAAAAAAAAAAAAAAAACACCAAAACAAGATATGCTCTGAGTTATACAAACACCCAATTGCCATCCAAGAAAATGTCAACCATCATCCAATTGATGCTTGCAGTTTTGTGGGATTCTCAAGAGCCAATGATGGAACCTTATCAGGAAAAAGGTTCAGCAATCAACAGTGATCGTTATAGTGAGATGCTTATTCAAGAGCTGAAGCCTAAAGTCAGAGGACTGCTTTCCAAGAGCGTTTTATGACAGTGCATGGATTGTACTTCCACATACTGTACACTCTCGCTATCACCTGTTTGATCCTATGGAAGCAGCCCTATGAGGACAAAGATTCACTTCTGATGAAGAAGTGAAGACAGTGAAGAACTCACTCATCATGTATACCGCTTAATCCTGTATTCAGGGGCGCGGGGGATCTGGTGCCTATCCCAGCACAAGGCAGGGTTCACCCTGGACAGGGTGCCAATTCATCGCAGGGCACACACACTACGGCCAATTTGGGAACGCCAATTAACCTAACCTACATGTCTTTGGAGTGTGGGAGGAAACCAGGGCACCTGGAGGAAACCCACCAATCAACGGGGGGGGGGATATGCAAACTCCATGCACACAGAGACGGGAATCGAACCCAGACCCTGGAGGTGCAAGGCGTCAGTGCTACCTACTACACAACCGTACCACCTAGAAGATTTTTAAATCAATTTTAATTCAAATAAATCTTACAGCCAAAGTGCAGATCATTTTTGACTCACTCTGTAAGACAAAACAATGACTTCATGCAATTGCTCAAGCTTATAATCTCCGCCTATGCACGTGTATGCAAAACTTTTATATGTACTTCCCTGCAACTAATGATAAAATCAAAATCACAACCTCCTCCCCCCCCCAATTGGCATCAATTCGCAGCTGCATTTTGAGCCAGAGTTAAAAAGCTAGCGTCAAAGTATCACTAGCTCATTTAAGGCATTAGCGACGATTGTTACAGTATACTGCGCTTGGAGAAGGTGCATATGGCTGTAATTGCTTCTTGTCCACTCAAAACATTTTTAGCACTATTATTCCACTCATTCAACGAGTGCCAAAGTGGAGGGGAACCAGGCGCTACCGGCGTCACATCATTATCAGCCCCTGACACCCGAGCGATGCTCTGTGTTCGAACACGCACTCGAAACATCAGGACGTTCGAGAGGTGGAGGACATGTCGGAGAAAATGTAATTTAATTTCTGGCTCCTGCCATCATACTGTACGTAATTTCCACACTGGCTAAGTGAGGTCAGGATCAGAGAGTGGATTGCGGTTCCTGGTGACCTTGATGTTCAGGACTCCTTGAAGGACAAAAACATCAATCTGACCTTAGCTACTGTATGTTTGGAGCCAAACAGGAAAACGGGGTCAAAAGACGGTGCTCTTTGCTCTTGCCGAATTAACACCAGAGATTTAAAGCCATCTCTTTCTTCCTCTCTTGGACTCTTATTTATAATCGTGTCTTCTATTTAGTGAGGCCATGAGTATGAGGAAGCCTCCTGAGTCTGGTCCTTGTCATTATTGACATTTCAAACACTACATCACTAAGCACTAATGGAATTCATAATCGCAAAGGTCATAGAGAATTAGATTAGGTTAGAACAATCACATAATTTTAGTTTAGATTTTTTTTTTTTTTTTTTACATTTTTCATCATTTGGAGCGTATCCCAGGAAACTTAGGGCATGCGGTGGGGTACAGCCTGAACAGGGTGCCAATCCTACACCCATGATCATTCATACTCTATAGGCAATTTTGGGATGCCACTTAGCTTAATCTGCATGTCTTTGGACTGTGGGAGGAAACTGGAGCACCTGGAGGAAACCCACCAAACACGGGGAGAGCATTCACACAGACCCTAAACAGGAATCAAACCCAGACCGTGGAGTTGCAAGGCAACAGTGCTTACCTCTAACAGAGCATACTGCCTTTTAAATTTTTAATCTAGCTCAATTTTGCAAATACAAACCATTCAATATATGGATAATGATTGTGGAATTGTTGAAATCTGGGAAACGGGAGTTCTGAGTGGGTTCTGCTTTTCTCTTGACAAAAACGTCTACTTAATAAAAACTCTTGGGTTTCATTTGTGGAAAATTATTGATTATTAGAGAACAAACAAGAGGCTCTGTTAACAAAAAGATTTTCCCCACTATGAATGACTGGATAGGAGTTTTGGGAGAAAATGGGTGTAGAGACTAGTCACTTTTTTTGAACTGGTGGAGAATAAGCCCATGATTGTTGAGCTTTAAAAAACTTGAGACTCCTAAGAACCTTCTCTGAAATTGCAAAAATGTGTGACTTCTGGTTTGCACTGCATTCAAAGCTTCGAATAAAAGCATAGTACGAGAAGTGTTCTCGTACTATAATTGTTATGAATGCCTCAAGAGGAAGATCTCGGAGGAAACAGAAAGACTATACAGTAAATATCATCTACAACATATACAGTGCAGCATCCACCTACAGCATGTACCACTACCGCCTTCTCCTACTAATCTGCAACTGGGGTGCTAATGGAATACAAGTATTTCATGTTTTACCTGTTTGCATTATGTCAAAATCAAACCAAGGTGGGTTTCACAGATGAAACAACAGCATGGGAATTTGAATCCTGGGGATGCTACAGTACATCCATTAGTGGCAAGGATTCCCATAGACCAAGGTTGTACATAGGAGGGATGACAACACATTCTCCCCTGTCAATCAGAATGACATTAAATCAGTTGTGGACGCCTGAGCTCATGCATACAAAAGTGGACGCATATTGCTTTACTATGAGTGGGTTCGTCTGCTCTAACGAAAGAAAAAAAAAGCTGTAATGGCTGATTTCACTTGTCTTGGAATGTGTTGACGGTGGAGATGGGCCTCGAACCACCGACCTGCTGATTAGTAACTCAGTGTCCTAACCCGCAGAGCCACCACTGCCCCAAATTGGCTTTTGCAAATTGCCCGTAGTGTGTCTGTGTGTGTGTGTGAATACTTACCTGTGTCCTGAGGATGGACTGGCACTCTGACAAGGGTGTCGCGAGACCCTTGGGATAGGCTCCTGCAAGGATAAGCGGTATATAGAGTGAGTGGGTGAGAGAGTGTGTTTATTCAGTTCATTCATTCATTCATTCATACAATAATTCAGATGACTGCTTATGGCCAGAAGGACATTTGCATGATTTGCATGATGGTTGAGTATGCCACTGATTGCACTCCTCTAGCCACATGTATTAGTGGACACAATAAAAGGAAGGAAAGAGAGCGAGAGGGAAAAAGAAAGTGCTAGTTTAAAACCAAATATGCAATACATTTGTCACTAACGAAAACAAAGCTCTTATAGTTTGTTTTTCTTTTCCCCATTTGCCTCAAATTCTAGTAGTGACATTATTTCCTACTGCACACCAGGCTAAGTTTTACAAACCAGAGCACTGGTTTGTAGCTGTGTAAGTGTGAGGTTTGTCTAGCATTTGAAGGATATGAGTGCAGAGTGTGCTTTTGGCATCTCTCTATAAAAGGAAGAGTTCTAGGTAGAGCGGGAAAGAGCGCTTTGATCACGACGGCTCCTGTCTTCACCTGCCAAGCTGTTTCTCAACCCGAACTTTCGGGTACAAGCATGAGCACGGATTTTTGCCCTAACATCCGCACAAGAGCACATGAAAGCACCTGGGAGTAGACCGGAGCCAAGACAGAACAACTGGCACACACTTTCCAGCCGGTTTGATGTATGTGGCACGTAACACTGACAGGCGGCTTCATTTCATTCGGGGTTCTTTCTGTTCCTCTCTGCCATGAGCTTCTATACTCGCGTCTTTTGTTGTTTAACGTGTGGGCGAACCCGGTGCCAACACTCGAGAGCCGAACCGGTGAGACCGAGCGTTCTTCACGCGTCGCTTGGCACTGGCTCATGCGAGTGTGTTTCTTTTTGCTCCACAAACACACTGAGACACTTTTTCTAATAGACTAACAGATTTTTCCTCACCGTTTGGTTTGCTATTTATTCATGTGCGGCAGGTGAGCTGTGAGATCCAAACATCAGCCTTTTCACGTTAGACAATTATTCCGATTCTAATTGCTCACTGCTCATTTAGAAAACGAAGCCTGTATGAATCCGGAAATAGCTTGCTGAGCAATTTTGCTGATTGTTAAAGGATTTAAACGTTCAATTGTGATTAGATACTGTAGAAGGTAGGTTCTACAAAAGCAGTGCTGAAAATAGGTCCAGCTTCATGGGAGTTCATGTTAATGTCACCTTATTTTAGTTTCTTACACATAAACCATTTGTTAAACCATGAGTCTCCAGTGTCAGTCAGATGTAAATATTTTGAATATCTTTATCATAATGGATGACGTTCCCATTCCTGCCATTTCTTTTTGTCTTATTAACCTTATTGGAAAAGAACCTAAACTTGGTTTGGGCTATAAAATCATATGTTCATATGTTCCTCACCATTTCTCCCCACATGGGTTTACATCTTGGACACGGCTTCAAGCTGTGACCCGAACATCTGTCCTCTGCCTCATCATCACCATCCCGGTCACTAATGAGCCGAGATGCCAGCTGCTGAGGGAGAAGTGGGAGCGTGTCTGAAGGTTCTCTCAGATACACACACACAGTAGTCAAGGGATGAAAAAGCCTCGAACTAGATAACATGAGTAGCTGATGCTGTCAAAAAAATGATGCACTATGTAGCTGAAACTCCACTTACTTCGTTTCAGGGTGCATCATACTGGCATTGATTAACTCCCTGTAAGAGAACATCCACTAGTGGTTTTTTATTCTTCTATCGTATTTCTACACTATCTTCCCAGAAATGCGTGCACCGTGACCTTCACTCCTTTATTGTACTGTTACAGACTTACTATTCCAATGAGCGGTGGTGAATCCAGCTCTGGGTTACTGATCGGAAAGGTCGAGAGTTCAAGTCCCAGCACCGCCAAGCTGCTCCTGTTGAAACCCTATCTGCTCCAGGGGTGCTGATTCCTGGCTGACCTTGAGCTCTGACCCCAGCTTCTTAATTGGGATTTTTTTTTTTTTTTAATCTCCACCGTGATGTAAGGTAAATGTGACAAGTAATTGAATCTTAAGAATAACTCCCACTCTTCTGTAAAGCTATTCACTAGGTTTAGGAGTATGGCTGTGGGCATTTTTGCATCATTCAACTCAATGACTCACTGATGGTGGGTGGGTGTTTCAGGGGGTCAAGGTCAGGGCCAGTGCAGAGCATTTGAGTTCTTTCACTCCAACCTTAACACACCATGTATTCATTGAGCGTTCTTTGTGCACTGGGGCGTTGTCAGGCTAGAACATGTGTGGGTTCCTTAATTCCAGTGAAAGGAATGTGTAATGCTAGACTGCAAAAAAAAAGTGATACCTTAGCAAGTGAAAATATTCTACATACATAATCTACAATTTCTTAATATATGTTTATAACAAACCACATAGAAGATTCTTTTCTTGGGCTTTGTCTGTTTTATCCTAGCAGTCACCACATCCATCATTTGATCTGCAAGATTGGGCACAGGCTTTAAGCCGGACAACTTTCCTGGCGCATTCCTCTCATTGGGTTCAAATATCCAACAGTAGTGGCCCGGCGGTGGTGGGGAACCTGAGAAACCACATACTGTATACCTAGGGTGTATGTACAGTATGTATACCTGGTGTAAAAGTCTTGTTCTATTGGAAGATCATTTTGCTAGCACTATGCTTTGTTTTTGACATATAGACACAGGTTTGGACACAGCTTCTAATTCCATGGTCTTTCTTTCTTTCTACATTGTAAAACAATGCTGAAGGCGTCCAAAATATGCAATAATCCTCTCCTTTGAAAAGTGTATTGGGATATTCAGATGTACTGTATGTACGCTACTGTATGCTCTGTAAAGTCTTCATAACGGCTCTAGATGCTGGTTGTTAATTGGTGATTTCGTTGGCTGGTGACTCTAAATGAACGTCTTCCCTGCAGCAGAGGTAACTTTTGGTCTTGCTTTCCTGCGAAGGTCTTCATGAGAGACAGTTTCATGACCTTCATGTCTTATATTAACAACTGACTGTGGTTGGTGCTGTTGTTGTGGTTACTTCAATACCTAATATCTATTCAGCTAGTTTAACTTACTAGCATATCACTTTCACTGTGGCCCAAATAGTGTTGTTTATGCACTTATTTATTTTTTATGTTTATACAATAATCTGACATAAAAGATTCTCACTCACTCAATCATCGTCTATACTCCTCTATCCTGCGTACAGTACATTGTCGCAGGGGCCTGAAGCCTATCCCAGAATGTTTAGGGCACGAGGCGGGTACACCCTGGACAGAGCGCCAATCCATGGCAGGGCATGCACACACCCACGCACTCATTCACACACTATGGGCAAGCACGGGAAGAACATGCAAGCTCCATGCACACAGACCCAAGGCGACAGTGCTAACCACAAAGCCACATTGCACATGTGTATCCTCGCTCTCTGAAAACACCGTCTGTTGTGTGTCCTCATATAGTATGTCTTTATTTAACTATTCATGATGTATGTCCTGAGTGAACTTTGATTGATTTCCCAGCTTATAGGCTCACACAGAGGGGAGAAAAGAAAAAAAATCAGTATTCATATCAATCCATGGTTTCTATTATGCATTCTTTCAGTTATGCTAATGTAGTCTGAACTGGGCTTTAGACATTTATTGCCTTGAGACAAGCAAATATGAAGAAATGATTTGTTATTTATTTGTCTAGTGTCATGTCCGGGCATTAAAGATCATCCATTAAATGATTCATGAAATGTTTTTATGTTGGTTTTTTCGTTCCTTGATCGAAATAATGAGTTACCTTCCTTGTTATTTTGATTTTTTTCTTTCCCTTTTCTTTTTTGTGCACACCAATGAGCTAAACCAATTTCTCATCTGAAATCAACCATGACATTTTTAGATGACCTGATTTCATTTGCTTAATTCAATCTCGTAATCCGCTGAAGTGAAATTGACTTGACCTGTGGCCTGAATGGGCTCAGGATAATAGTTAAGCAGAATCATAATGATCTACTTACTGTTTTATTTTTGTGAGAAAATTCTCGGTGCGTTTTTTTTTTTTTTTCTTTCTTTCTTTCTTTCTTTGCGTGTGTGTACTGTATATCTGTCTGCATTTACATGCTTTATTTAACTGTTCCAGTCTTTTCAACATTAAAGCACACTGGTGAAATTTAGGTTCGACTTTTTCTTTTCAAGGTAGAAGAGGAAACACACACACGGGTATGTTAGCTCTCTCTAGACAACCACCTTCCTGTCTAATAATAGTCTCGGCTCATCTACATTTCTTTACCCACTTAAAAAGTCAATGGGACAACAGTGATTGGATAAGTATTGATTCAGGGTTTGTGTTAGTGGAAAGAATTAGTGCTGGAGAGCTCACTCCTGTTTGTACTGGAGGGTGAAATCCAATTTCTTAAAGCCAATTTCAGCGTGGCTAATAGAGACCGCGACTTTGCGTTACTGTTGCATTACAACAGGCAGGCCGGCTCTTGAAATTCATTTGTTTTCCAACTATTGAAAAGAATGTTATGGTAATACAGTGTTTTGGATAGACTTGCTTTGGGGTCTCATTTATTACAATCTAATTAAAAATGGTCCTATAAAATGATTCTCGCCAAACCAATTCTTCAAATATAACAAAACATTTCTCACAGCTAACTAAAAAGCTTTTTTTTTTTTTTTTTTTTTGCTTTGGACTTCAGTTTCTTCAATTTCAGGAACTGTTTATGCGGTGCCTCCTGCCGTTAATCAAAGCAGGCTTTCTATTGAAAGTGTCCCTGTGGACCGTGACTTCATCCAGATATGGCCACTAATAATAATAACATCCATAGAATTGTTCATTTATGCAATTACCTACCCATTCAGCAAAATGCACAAAGTCAAGCACGTACAGGTCACGAGCTTTAGTTCATTTCTTAACCATTTATAGGCCACCCATTAAAATATTGGACAGTTCAAAATATCAACATTTAAAGGCTTTTCCCAAGACTGTCCTTTTCCTTTCGTGATTAATTATGGTTTTTCAACCATCTAGGGTAATATTTTTTTTCCAAAAACGTGTACTGAAAGGGTGAGTCAAAAATTATTCTCACTCATGATACATAAAAACGTCTGTTGGCCGCACAAAGCCTTATCAGTATTTTCCGTTCATGACTACTGTCTCCTTAGTCACTGCTGTGCAGGTGTGAATGTCTTAGATCATTCATTTGTAACTGTGGGGGTGAGCAAAATGGATGCCCCGCATGAAGGAAGAACTGCATGCAGTGATTTGTTCTTTTGTGGTCTGAGGGTCTACCTGGTGTTGAAAGAACTCACAGAAGAGCATAAACAGAAGTGTTTGAGTATGGAACGGAAACATCCTCAATCGCCAACTGAGAAAAAGTCAACCATAAGCTGGAAAATTCATTAATGCTTACAGTTTTCTGGGATTCTCAAGGGAATATTATCAGGAAAAAGGTTCAACAATCAACAATGCCCATTGCAGTGAGATCCTTCTTAAAGCTCATTGCACGTATTCACAAAGCTTCTTATTGTAAGCCAAAAAGTTGTTCCTAGTTACCAAATTCTAAGAAAATTCTTAGAATTATGAGATTTTTCTTAGAATTATGAGATTTTTCTTAGAATTATGAGATTTTTCTTAGAATTTCCCCTTAAATTTAGAACTACGTAAATCTTAGTAAAGATTAAAAAAAATTATTCACAAAACATCATCTTATCCCTAAAAACAGCTCCTAAGGTAAAAATTGTTAAGAGTAGAGAGGAGGACTTTTAAGAGGTTTAGGAATTTCTATAGCAGAGGACAAAATGGCGGAAAGAAGAAATATTCTCCTTACACTGAACGTAAAGCTAAAAGTAAACTCTGTTCTCCCGTCCAATTTGGTTTTCTTGTTCTTTTACTTCCTTCCGTTTCTCTTGGACTGTTGGTTACATACTGTACTATCCAAAAGTGCAACTTAAATAGACTGTCCTGAAATCATGTAAATTGGTAAAAGCTGAGCTATTTTTGTTCCCATCATCTGAAATGGATCACAAGTAATAAAATCAGTACGGTAAATAAATGTAAGAACTTAAATACTGTATACAGTAGTAACTACTGTGTGGAAATTGGTTGCTTCAAAAGTAGACACATTTTCAACATTTGGCTGTTTTACTTATTTATTTTTAAATATATTTAGCCTATAACAAAAAAAAATTGCATAAAGTAGTCTGCATTCATGATTATACAATTTCTTATTAATAATTTCATATATTCTATTTTCACAAAGAGCGCATTTTAACACCTTTACAGATTTTTTATCAATCACAGTCCTTGAATTGCTGCATCATCCCTAGCAACGAGGTCGACCACACCTCCTCACTAAGATAAAGGGTTTTGTACTTTCCTTACTCAGAGATGCTCTGAAAAATTTTCCTAAATCACTTTAAGTCTAAGATTCCCAGCTAGGACTTTTTAGGGTAAGATAGGAGCTCTAAGAAGCTAAGAATTCTAGGAATTCTAAGAAGCTTTGTGAAATTAACACAAATTTAACACAATCCAAGGGCGTCATGATCTTGCATAATGATGCACATCCGCACACTTCTGCCCACACTGTCGACACTCTGCAAAACCTTCACTTTGAGGTCTCTCTTTGGTCCTGGGCCTGTATTCACAAAGCTTCTTAAGCCTAAAAGTTGCTCCTAGTGACGAAATTCTAAGAAAAATCTTAGAATTATGGCATTTTCTTAGAATTTCCCCTTAAATTTAGGATTAAATCTTAGTAAAGATAAATATTATTCACAAAACATCTTATCCCTAAAAACAGCTCCTAAGGTAAAAATTGTTAAGAGTAGAGAGGAGGACTTTTAAGAGGTTTAAGAGTTTCTATAGCAGAGGACAAAATGGTGGAAGGAAGAAATATGTTGCATCATATCCCTAGCAACAGGGTCAACCACACCAACTCACTAAGATAAAAGTTTTTCTACTTTCCTTACTCAGAGTTGTTCTAAAAAGTTTCCTAAATCTTTTTTTATAGTCTAGGACTCCCAGCTAGGACTTTTTAAGCTAAGATAGGAGCTCTTTGAGAGAATTCTAAAAAGCTTTGTGAATACGGGTCCTGATCTGACTCCATGGACTTTCACCTGTTTGGTCATCTGAAAGCAGCAATACGAGGCAGAATTCTACAGCCAGAATGTGGCTATACAGTAACAACTCAAACAGTTACTCTTCAACTAACTGTGGTGAGCAGAAAAGCAGCTCAAAATGCACAGTATATCAAGGTTTGGGCTTGACTTGGGTACAATAATAAAATAATACAGCAGATATCAATTCTGCCAGCCAAGAAAAAAAAGTCTGAAAAGTGGACACAGAAACTGAGTCTAGAAAAGGAAAAAAATTAAAGAATCAGCACCTTTAACAGGATGAACTTAGCAACACTTAAAGCATTATCACTGCTTACAAGTTAATAATTGCGATAACACAATGTTTAAAAGTTATGTTTTTTGTTTGTTTGGATTTTTTTTTTTTTTCATGTAGAAGGCATTTAACCTGTAAATAGCTTCCTAACACCGCTGGCACAGAAACACTTGGTTGGATGAAATACCTCATGATGATCTTATTTCACCTCATTAAAACCATAATGGTACACGTTAATCTGGTTTAATACTCGCTGCATGCTCCAGATGGCAGATTCTTAGCACAAACAATGTTCATATTGCCACTAAGCTCACTGTTTATTTAACAACCATGTATTCTCCTTAAAGCTTATCCTGTACAGGGTCACTGGCGCCTATCCCAGGGTGCACCCTGGGCGGGGTGCCAATCCATCATAGGGCTCACACACTATACTATTTACACACTATGGGCATTTCAAGCATTCCAAATAGCCTAAATCTTTGCACTATGGGAGGAAACCACTAAAAACATGCAAACTCCATGAACAAATGACTCGAGGGGGGAATCGTACCCTTGACCCTGGAGATGTGCGGCCACAGCGCAAATAACTACACCACCATGGCACCTGCCATTTAATATATATTTAACATTTCAGCATGCACAACATGAAGGCAATTTAAATCCAGTCACAAAAATGATGCCATGATCCATGATGCCATGGATATAACATTTACAACTCAGAATGAAAGAAGATATTTTACGAACACAGTCGCAGCATCTTTTACAAAGATTTGATTTAAATTAAATAACTGACACTGACTAAATCTACAGGGTGGGCCATTTATATGGATACACCTTAATAAAGTGGGAATGGTTGGTGATATTAACGTCCTTTTTGTGGCACATTATTATATGTGAGGGGGCAAACTTTTCAAGATGGGTGGTGACCATGGTGGCCATTTGGAAGTCGGCCATCTTGGATCGAACTTTTGTTTTTTCAATAGGAAGAGGGTCATGTGACACATCAAACCTATTGGGAATTTCACAAGAAAAACAATGGTGTGCTTGGTTTTAACGTATTTTTATTCTATCATGAATAAATCCAGAATAATTTATCCAGCACTCAATATATTTATATATATATATATATATAATAATTATTATTATTATTATTATTATTTAAACTGGGGCTAGCTAGTTAAAATACACACGTGGACAAAATTGTTGGTACCCTTCGGTCAATGAAAGAAAAACTCACAATGGTCACATAAATAACTTTAATCTGACAAAAGTAATAATTTAAAAAAATTCTATGAATGTTAACCAATGAAAGTCAGACATTGCTTTTCAACCATGCTTCAACGGAATTATTTAAAAAAAAAAATTAACTCATGGAACAGGCCTGGACAAAAATGATGGTACCCCTAACTTAATAGTTTGTTGCACAACCTTTTGAGGCAATCACTGCAATCAAACAATTCCTGTAACTGTCAATGAGACTTCTGCACCTCTCTGCAGGTATTTTGGCCCACTCCTCATGAGCAAGCTGCTCCAGTTGTTTCCGGTTTGAAGGGCGCCTTTTCCAGACAGCATGTTTCAGCTCCTTCCAAAGATGCTCAATAGGATTGAGGTCAGGGCTCATAGAAGGCCACTTTAGAATAGTCCAATGTTTTCCTCTTAGCCATTCTTGGGTGTTTTTAGCTGTGTGTGTTGGGTCATTGTCCTGTTGCAAGACCCATGACCTGCGACTGAGACCCAGCTTTCTGACACTGGCCAGCACATTTCTCTCTAGAATCCCTTGATACTCTTGAGATTTCATTGTTCCCTGCACAGATTCAAGACACCCTGTGCCAGATGCAGCAAAGCAGCCCCAGAACATAACAGAGCCTCCTCCATGTTTCACAGTAGTGACAGTGTTCTTTTCTTGATATGCTTAATTTTTCCGTCTGTGAACATAGAGCTGATGTGCATTGGCAAAACGTTCCATTTTTGTCTCATCTGTCCATAGGACATTCTCCCAGAAGCTTTGTGACTTGTCAAAATGTAGTTTGGCATATTACAGTCTTTTTTATGATTTGTTTTCAACAATGGTGTCCTCCTTGGTCGTCTCCCATGTAGTCCATTTTGGCTCAAACAACGATGGATGGTGCGATCTGACACTGATGTTCCTTGAGCATGAAGTTCACCTTGGATCTCTTTAGAAGTCTTTCTGGCCTCTTTTGTTACCATTCGGATTATCCGTCTCTTTGATTTGTCATCAATTTTTCTCCTGCGGCCACGTCCAGGGAGGTTGGCTACAGTCCCATGGATCTTAAATTTCTGAATAATATGTGCAACTGTAGTCACAGGAACATCTAGCTGCTTGGAAATGGTCTTATAGCCTTTACCTTTAACATGCTTGTCTATAATTTTCTTTCGAATCTCCTGAGACAACTCTTTCCTTTGCTTTCTCTGGTCCATGTTGAGTGTGGTACACACCATGTCACCAAACAACACAGTGACTACCTGGAGCCCTATATATAGGCCCACTGACTGATTACAAGATTGTAGACACCTGTGATGCTAATTAGTGGACACACATTGAATTAACATGTCCCTTTGGTCACATTATTTTCAGTATTTTCTAGGGGTACCATCATTTTTGTCCAGGCCTGTTCCATGAGTTTATTTTTTTTAAATAATTCTGTTGAAGCATGGTTGAAAAGCAATGTCTGACTTTCATTGGTTAACATTCATAGAATTTTTTTTTTATTATTATTTTTGTCAGATTAAAGTTATTTATGTGACCATTGTGAGTTTTTCTTTCATTGACTGAAGGGTACCAACAATTTGGGTGAACCTGTGTTAAAGTAGATCTTATGGATCAAATGATCTGATGTGATGACCCCTAAAATATATATATATATTTTTAAAGTCCAAAGGGAAGAAAGATTTTATATATATATATATATATATATATATATATATATATATATATATATATATATATATATATATATAAATGATGTGTGTGTATATATATATATATATATATATATATATATATATATATATATATATATATGATGTGTGTGTATATATATATATATATATATATATATATATACATCATTTATTTTTTTATTTTAGGGGTCATCACATCAGATCATTTATATATATATATATATATATATATATATATATATATATATATATATATATATATAAAGAAACCAGCAAATATATTTGCTTTTATATTTGGAAAATGATGAATTGAGAACCCAACATGAACCCTTTGTAGATATGCACAGTGTTTATTTCCATTCTCTTTAATTCATTCATTTATTATATCTCTTCTCTTATCTGTTTATTTTTCTTTTAAACCAAAATGCCAGAGGAAAAAAAAACTGAGAATGATGAGAATATTCACTGTAATAGGAAATATATTTAAAACAGTGAGGCTGGTGGCAAAATGAATGTAGCTTGCAGTTAGAGTTGGCACGATGAGTCATTATGTGAACGTGTCAAGCTGAGGTGGAAGATTATATAAAAAATGATGCCATCCTCCTCCACCAAAGGTCTTTTATATTAAAAAAAAAAGGTGTATTAGTTTTACAGTGATTATTTTTCTTTTCATGTAAAGCCGACCGATTTTCTGTCCTGACATATGCACACCTTTACCCGCTGCTGAAAAAGAAACGTCGAAAGCACACACCGTTATTTTTATTTTGCGCTCTGTGATCATTGAAATCACTTCCTATGAATATAAAACGAATCCCAACGCTGCTCAAGATTTACCCCGCAATCCATCACGGCTTGTGGTATACAGTACTGTACGCACGTCATTTGTCTTACTTATATTCGACCCAAAGCTGACACCATCAGTCCTCCCGCTTTTTGTCACACACTCACAATACCACACAGGAAAAATAGGCTATTACAAGCCCTCACCTTAGGTCTGTTGAATAACAACACCCCACATGCTGTATCACTATTTGCATACTGTATGAAACCAAAAAAGGGGTCATGCGATCTACAAACAGTATAAATCAGGACATTGCAGTATCAGAGACAGGAAAAAGAAGCAAGATTAAAACCAGAATCTCAAAAACAGGAAATTGTGGTACATAGCTGAGACTTTGCATGTGAGTATACACAGCATGTCTCAATTCAGTAGCCGGATTCTTCAAACGATGTGTTTGAAGGGCAATTATATCATGGTGCCGTGACTAAGGCTGTGCCATTTCAAAGGTTCCTTTTTTCCTGACAATGAAGGATGCAATGGTGGACATTTTTATGGCACAACCTATTCCACGATTCTTTACATATAGGGGAAGAAACTGGTCGTGACAATGGCGGACATAGGACACAAAAGAAATAAAAGAAATAAATCTATATAAAGAAAAGAGGATTTGTCTGTACATTGGGCAGAACTCACGCTTTTAATCATATTTTTACGTTGCATACATTGAATGGACCTGAAACCAGTCTCAGAAAATCTTTTGTCTGTATGTCTGTCCGGCCAGTTTTTGTCACAGCATCGTGTACAATTGGCTGGACAGAACTTGATGAAACTTTGGCAGTACGTATGTACAAATAATCTACTTGCTCAATGTGAAGTAACACCTGCAACAATAGGTATTAATTAGAAAAATTAGTCAAAGATATGTTATACTGTACATGCTTATGCACCATAATGGTAATATTTGTATAAATACATTTGTGTGTGAATGTAAAATTAATTAGATATCATAGTGTATGTTGTAACCTTTAATATTACAGTATATTCAATAATATGGTACTGCTTGTATTATAATCTGGTACAGTATGTAAAAAATATCACTGTGGGACCCATAGTACTACCACGGTACCCACAGAAATGTCATAGTACCTACCTGGTACGCTATAAAGTCTTATAGTGCCTTCAATGGAACAACTTTCCGTTGGAAATTGGAAATCCATCGGACGTACCACAGTACTACTAATGAAATATTATAGTAATAGACTATAGTTTACTATACAGTGGAGCCTCGGATTGCGAGTACCTCGGTTTATGCAATTAATGTTCCGCAAGACGAGCAAAGATTTGTAATAAATTTTGTAAATAAAAACGAGCCTGTCTTGGTTTACGAGTCCTGAGTTTTTTTTTACAACGACACACACAGGAGGAGGAGGAGTTTTACTGTGTAAGACGAGGCGAGGGAAGGGGCTAATTTCACGCACACACACACACACACACACACACAAATACGCCTGCGCGCACAAACGGAAACACTTATCTGTTGGGATTTATTTTACCTTTTTTTAAAGGTAAAGTGCAGGTTAATTTGTTTTATTTTTACTTTATATATTATATTAATTATTTTTCTGTGTTTATTTTTTTGGGCTGTGGAATGAATTATTTGAGTTTTCATTATTTCTTATGGGAAGATTTGATTTGGTTTACGAGTGCTTTGGAATACGAGCTCGCTTCTGGAACAAATTATGCTCCAAGGTTCCACTGTAACTTGTTGATTTTGGCACATACATTACAGAGTTTGGTGTGACTGCAATAATAATAATAATAATAATAATAATAATAATATAAAAAGAAGATTCTTTTTTCAATGACCGAAGAGACTACAGTCTTGTTTCACTGAGATATACCTACATATATACAGATGCATCCAAAAGCATGCTTTTTTTCATCCCACATTCTTTCCCTTGTATTGGGTTTTAAAAAGGGTTTTTAGTGTCCCCATAATGCTGTCATGTCAAAAGGACAGATATCATAACTGCCACACTTAATCTGCATGATTATCACTTTTGCATGACTGAGAAATGCTCGCACCCAAGGACATATTGGAAATTAATAATACATAGCAATTACATGAGCAGAAAAATAACCTTTGCACACCTACTGCTTATTGTCATAGCTAGTGACAGTTGTTCAAAATGACAAGTAATACATTCTAAGTGCGAACCCCTCCAGGCAGGCTTTGCTCCTCCACAGCTGAGGTCCTCTGTTTCACTGAGTCGATCCCTCGGGTAACCCTCCATTTGTCACATGATCTACTGAGATATCTAAAAGTGGTGGCAGGGATTCCTCAAATCTCTCTGTGAGCTAATTGTCTTATAGCTATAATGAGCAACAATCGTACCTATTTAAAATGACTTGCACTAATTTTAATCCGTCCCCCATTTTCAACGAAATCCTGCAGTGGTGAATTACTTCGTGCAGTGTTTAATTAATGCTTACCGTGCTGTATGAACCCTGAACTAAATTACTGTTCTGTACTGAGCAAATGTGTACAGAGATAAATTACACCTACTGCATTAATTAATTCTTACAGTGTTGATTACTACTGGTAGTTTAACTACACAGGCAAAAAAAAAAAAAAAAAAACTCACACAATGTAATATTTCATTAGACCACATTTTGCTTTGATTAGAGCCATGGCGTCCTTTCAACAAGTTTATGATATAAGTGTCCATCCAGAGTCGCATTAAATTCCCTCCAAGATCTTGTACTGATGATGAGGGAGTTGGACCGCTGCGTAAAGCCTTTTCCACCACATCCCAAAGATTATCAGTGGGGTTATGGTCCGGACTCTGTGGTGGCCAATCCGTGTGTGAAAATGATGTCTCATGCTCACTGGACCACACTTTGACAATTTGAGCCTGATGAATCCTGGTGTCGTCATTTCGGAATATGTCCAAGCTATTAGGCAAGAAAAAAGATCCATTGATGGAAAAACCTGGTCATTCTGTACATTCAGGTTATCAGCTGAGCTCATTTGTGGGCACATAACGTTGATGAACCTAGACCTGACCAATAGAAACAATCCCAGATCATAACATTCCCTACACAGGCTTGTAGTAGACACTAGGCATGAAGGGTGCATCACATCAACCACCTCCCTTCTTACTCTGATGCGCTCATCACTCTGGAACAGGGTCAATCTGGAAAACATGACCTTTTTAAAATGCTTCACAGTCCATTGTTTAGACTCCCTGGCAATTTAAAGTATTTATTTTAACAATGTGATTTCACTTAGCATTTACGTGATCTTAAGATGGTGGTTCACCACTATCCATGCTGATTTAAATAATGTTAATGTTTTTCAGTTCTTAACCCAATTTAGTAGCAATCTCCTTAGTTGTTTTCTTTGCTTGATGCAGGACAATAATTTAACGCTTCAATCTTTGCTACGACCGCAGGATATGTCTTCTGACACAGTTGTTTAAGAAATGAGAAGCTGGCCTCCGAGTGGCGCAGTGGTTAAAGCGTTCGCCCTTTCATCCGGAGATCGCTAGTTCGAATCCCGGGTGGTGCTGTAACCTCTCGCAGCCGGAGGTCTAGAGAGAGCTGATTGGCCGAGCTCTCTCAGAGGGGAGGGATGAGAGGTACTTAGTGCTCCTACATTAATCACGGCTCTACAGCCAATAATTACTGTAGTGATTAATGTGGTTCAGCTGCCAACAAGTTATTTACCCATAATTGACGCAGTAAGTACAGTAGCTTCTCATTTCACAGTACAGTAGCTTCTCATGTGAGCTCGCGCAGTGGAGGGAGCGGATAGCGCTGTCCTCCGAGTGTGTTACGCCGCCCCCAACGGTGCGCGAGCGAGCAGTTCGAAAAGATGCGGTCGGCTGGCGTCACGTGGTTCGGAGGAAACACGTGATAGTCTTCGGCCCTCCCGGCTGAGTGGTAGTAGTAGCCTTAATGTGGGAGCCCCCTAGTGACGGGGAGGAATTGGACACGACTAAATTAGGGAGAAAATCGGGGGGGAAAAAAAAAAAAGAAATGAGAAGCTACTGTACTTACTGCGTCAATTATGGGTAAATAACTTGTTGGCAGCTGAACCACATTAATCACTACAGTAATTATCCATTGGATAACTATATGCTTAGTTAAATCCCAGGGGTGACTTTTTTTGTCCAGGACGTTTATGGGCTATAACGAATTATATAGACTATTTGGATGAACAAACCCCAGAATCATAGAAATGATCTTTTTCTGTAGTATTAAGTCCATTTGATTCAAAACCTACTTTGTAGTTCTATTGTGCATGTGACATTACAGCACTCACATTCAGCCTTTCATAAACAAATTTTGATCTGGTGTGAGAAATTGTTCTACATGCAAGAAGTGAAACAAACAATTCTTATGTGTTTCTGGTTTATAAAGTTCCTGATGTAACCCTAAACAACAATCCGAGCCAAAGGATAAAGCAGAAGCTCTTCACATCACACATTTTGGATGTTTTGCCTGATAAGCTAAAAGACAAAATGAACCCTGGATATGATATTTTATATATATGATAATATATGATAATCTTGTGGCTTATTTACTGAGTCTTGCTGGTGTCTTCTCAAAGCATGGGTGATTCTCTGTGTTTTTTTTTCTTTTTCTTACACTTTTTAAACTTTGGTTTTCTTCTGAGTTTTATAAGAAGTTTTTCAGTCCTCCACACCTAACCTTTTATAAAATTTGGCTTTTTTCAATCTAAATTAAACCAAACAGCAAACAAACAATCCTGAATTTTACTCTGGCTCAACCTCCACAAATGGAATAAGTATTGTATGTATGCTTAAGGTTTTGCTTTTAGGTCAAGACAATACCATTTCTGGTCTTTCTTTGATATTTGTTAAGCGTGGATTTTCATCTCTAAACCTGTACTCAAACCTAAACTTCAAATCATGAGCCACCTCTGATTATCAAGAGGCCACAATAAATACACAAAAATTACAGTTTAGAAATTAGCAATACTTTAAACTGCATACGTGGCAACAGTAGTGAAAATTAGACTATATGGGGTCTTAAAATTCCATTCAGTTTTGGCTTCTTTAGTGCTGACCGCACTTATATACTTGCTAATGTACCTGCCGTGACATTTAGAGGGCATTGATTGAGGCATTAAAGAATATTTTAATGCCCAGTATGGTGCTTCTGGAGATTTCCTAGCTTACATAACATTAACCTTAACCTTTAACATGTCGATTCAGTTACAGTAGGGTCAACATATTTCACCAGATTGACCCGAGCATGAGAACAATACTTTCTCAGAACTAATCATCATATGAAACTCCAGTTTTCTAAACATTATATCCCCTGCAGCAGATGGGTAGGGGAATAAAGTTGAGCTGACCATACTGTAGTTAGGTAGAGATGAAGGATCTGGCAACTAGTTTAGGGAGAAATCTATTTGGATCAATTCTTCTGGTTAATCTCTGTTCCTGAAATCAAGGAAATCTATGCTAAGCTTTCTGACCTTGCTGACCAGGCACGTTTCATCACATGAAATGTCAGGGTTGACAGATTGCACTGACATTTTACACCTCAATCATGCTTTATAACTTGGTTTATAAATTGATTGACTGTAAATTTTCCAAATCATGTCTACTAGCCCAAGGCCACTTTATTCCGGCCTAGCGTGACAAATAGCATTCCAACATAATTAAAATTCATCAAGTCTGCCCAAACCCGGTTCATGTCTAGGTCACCGTTCAGGTCTTGGCCTGGCTTCTTAGTCAAATGACTGCCGTTGTTGTACCACAGGTACTCAGTGAACCAAAGCAAATGAGTATTGTAGATGAATGTGTTGACATTTCCTGGTCATATCTTTGCTTACAGGAACAGAGCGCTAATTGAAAGCCTCAAACCAGACTGACTATTTCCAATCTACACCAACAACAAAAAGCCAGGATGAGGCACCAAATGACTATTTGTGTTTATTGGATAATGTTTGGATAGCGTGCCAAATGGCATCACTTCATTTCATTCACTTCATTTGGTTTGAAATGGTCCACACCACTGCACAGATATCCTTAAGTTTAAAGGGGAGGGGGGGGGGGGGGAGGGGGACAACATAAAGTAATTTAAATGTTAAGGACCAACACGTTGGCCCAATTGCCAAACACCCTGAGACACCATGATAGCCAAGCAAGCAGAGTCCATCCCAAATTTTATGGATATGTTCATGAGTTATGGATGGCGCAATAGAAAAAGAGAAACTCTGAAACCTAACCCACTAGTGCGACACTTTGACTGACCTTTGGATAATAGAGAAGTACATCTCTGACATATAATAGCAGGCAACACCACAGAGATATGAGGAAGAGAAGAATAGAGACATCAACAGAGAACAAACGCAAATTACATTGCAGGTTTAGATACACTGGTTTTCTACCTAACTACACCTACATATTTATATTACAAAACTGAGCAGGCTACTCCATTACTCTATTAGACAGTTTCACTTTTTTTTTTGCATTTATTAAGAACTTTAAAAAAAATTCTTCCTATAAAGGATGCCAAAGAAGCTGAAAAAGGATACATACTGTATATAGGCACTACAGTATGTTACAAACATTATGTTTAATATCATTACCAGCTCTGTGTCGTATTGTCCAAGGTGCCATGTCGCTTTCGGATTGGCTACCTCGTGCCACTGTTAACAATTGCAGAACCTATCCAATCGCTTACTATGTTTTCCACGCGCTCAGAACATGAAGCAGAAATAATGTCCACTCTTTGTGAAGAATAATGGTCTAAGAATTATATCTCTCAAGGACAAGATATGATCTTGGGAGAGCTAGTTCCAGTGTTGTTCTTCTACCCTCAGATGCAAATATACACAGAGATTACATTCTATACACAGAACGTTAGGTCAAGTTATCCTATAAGATATGTACAAAGTTACACAGTATAGAAGAAAATGGATTCACAAATCACACGTATATGTAATAAGAAGTAATACTAAGCAATACTGAAATTTGTTTCTACAATACATAGATACTGTATAAGAATCACTGATGCCCATGCAAAGTGCAACAAGACACATGCCGGGAATGTTCTAATCTCATTTCATCTTGTTTTGTAAATATTTTCTAGTTGATGTAAGCTATAGCCAAATATTCTAGCATTTCTAAAGAAGCTAAATAAATTAATCTATCTTCTATAGTGCGTATCCTATACAGGGCCGTGTCCTGTATACAGTAGGATAATGACCCTGTATATCCCAGGTAACTTTGGACACTATGCACACATGCACACACCACACATTCTCTGGCAATTTGGGAATGTTTATTAGCCTAATCTGTATGTCTTGCATGGACTGTGGGAGGAAACTAGAGTTTCTGGAGGAAACCCACCAAGCATGGGGGGAACATGCTAACTCCACACACATAGACCCAAGACAGGAATTAAACCCTCAGCCCTGGAGCTGTGAGGCCACAGTGCTAACCGCTACTCCACCATGCCACCTCAGAAAGCAAAATAACCAAACATTTTATTTGGATATAATGTTTCTTAGTAGAAATGATGCAGTTATAATTGGTCGGTGGGAAATATATGTAATTATTTTAGTAAATAAAATAAAAAAAGGTTGATGCATAAATACATTAAAGTGGATGGATGGATGGATTCATGCATAAGTGGGTAAATAAATGAAGTAATAGATAATTGAAAGGATCGATGCATGGAATGGATGAATTGATGGATTAATGAATGAAAGAATTTAATCCAAGGCCAGTGGATGCCTTATTTAGCCTAGTGTTGACTATAGATAACAATTCATTAACAAATAAAATTATTCAACAGGGTTCTTGGGTAAGCGTTTGGTCAAGCATCACTGGTGCAGTAATTACTGAATGTTCATTCAAAAACTAGTCTAAAGATTGATTGAAAAATGTCTAATTAAAAACTGATTGGAAAATGTCTCATCAAACATTGATTGATTGAAAATGTCTCAGTAAAGCATCTGTCTTGAAAATTGAGTAAGTGCAAGCTTTCTTGCATGACATTAAAACACAATAACAAAATGACATCGCTATTACATACTTACATACTTCTCAAATACATATATATATATATATATATATATATATATATATATATATATATATATATATATATTTTTTTTTTTTTTTTTTTTTTTTTTTACATATAATTTTCATGTCTTCTGTGTTTTGGGAATTGGTTGCTGGTTTTGTTAAGCTGGATTTGATTCAGTAGAAAACATTAATCTATACCAAACCAACATTGCCATCTCTCAGTTGATCTGTTGGAATGGACGACAAGTACACCATTGGTGATGTTCCTAAAGAGGTAACTGTATAAATTTGAGATATATATATATATATATATATATATATATTTTTTTTTTTTTAACACATTGGTTCTGCAACTCCTAATTGATGTTTTGAATACATAATAAGAAATGTCATGTGATAAAGTGCAAACATTTAGCAATTCAGTTTGAAAATGCTTTTTTTTTTTTTCTCCAAAAAATTACAGCACCATCACACCACTGCTCTCTGAGAGCCCATTTCTTTAGTGTCAGTCTAGCAGAAAAGCATATGACAGTCAGAATGACTTCTCAGTGCGATCAAACATAGGCTAATCCTCCACGTCTCAGCTTGTGTGATGCTAATCCATGCTTCACTTCATGGGAATATCTGTTTGACATGTCAGTTTTACGCTTCAATTTAGTAGCAGCCGGGCGCCAGATCCTTCCAAAATCTAAAGCTCTTTGAGAACGATGCTGCCATCAACAACATGAATGGGACCATGACTTTTAATCTGTAATTAAATGCTTTATCTCTCACTGTAGGGCAGAAGAGCGGTACTTTTCTAATACATGATACCTTAACACATTGTATAACACTAGTATACAAAAGGTATAAAGGTATATTCTGTGCTTAGGTGCTTCAAAAGCCGTTAATTTAAATGCCTGTGTGTGTTTGATTTCATTTATGGTATACTGCAAATGTCAGATCACTTTTAGAACCAAAAAAAAAAATCCTTGCACGGTTCTACTATAATCCAGGTGTGATTAAAAACATAGAACCTTTAAGGGTCTCCACAAAAAGTCAACCCAAGGAACAAGGTTTCTGTATAGAAACACATTATTGAAACTCATACTCCACATATATATACAGTATGTCACAAAAGTGAGTACACCCCTCACATCTCTGCAAATATTCAGTTATATCTTTTCATCTATCATCTCTATGTAAAGCAACAATTCGTTTTTTCAGGTCTTCTGAGAGTTGTTTGCCATGAGGTGCCATGTTGAACTTTCAGTGGCCAGGTTGAGAGAGTGTAAGAGCTTTTATATATCATGGGGTTTGTTAGCATGTAAATTTAACTCACCTGCTATCTGGTGACACCTGAGACAGTGTAACACTAATGAGTCACATGACAAAGGGGGAAGGAAAATGACTAATTGTGCTCAATTTGTACATTTTCACTTAGGGGTGTACTCACTCTTGTTGCCAGGGGTTCAGCTATTATTGGCTGTATTTTTAATTATTTTGAGGGGACAATAAATTTACACTGCTAGACACACTTTACAATGACTATTTTTCATTGTGTCAAAGAGTCATTTATGCAGGGTTGTCGTATGAAAAGATATAACTAAATATGTGCAGAGATGTGAGGGTGTACTCACTTTTGTGACATACTGTACTGTATATCATGGGGTTTGTTAGCTAGCGCTACCGCACATGAGCAGACCTTACAGTAAGATATTGTCTTCTTCATTGCCAATTTTCAAAATGCTACTTGTAATGCTATGTGGCTGAGAAATGTCAAGTTTGTTATTATTATTATTTATTTATTTATTTATTTTTAACTACAAAAATGGCAACTAGTTTTGTGGCTAAAATATGCTAGCTTGATGGGATTTCTGACAGGATTCCTAAATTGAAATTGCAATTGATTCTAGAAAATAAAGAAACCACTAAGCATTTGACTAGCATATGCTAGCTGGACAATGTTTTAAAGTTTTTATACCATTTTCTACCAGTTCACAGTCTTTTTTGTTAACTGTAGATATGTGAATAGCACATGCTAGCTTGACAGGACTTCTGAAAGAATTGTAATGTTGCATTTATAACAGTCTCTATACAGTATGCTGATGAAGCTGGCTGACTAGCTAACATGCTCTATACCACTATAAGAGGATTTCTGAGAGGATTTTAAAATCACAATCATTCGCTTTACATAATGCTAGCTAGCTGACAACGATAAGCTGACAGGATATCTGAGAAAACCATGCCATGTCATTATTTTGGGGCATGATGGAAAGTTACTTTGAAGTGGCGAATGGATGTACAGTACTTCAGGTGCAAAAATATTGGCATAGTCACAGACAGTATAAGAATATTTTACAATATAACAGTATAGCTAGGTGATTCTCACGAAACTTGACACTTAAATATTAAATGTGTAATTTAGTAATATAAAAGAGCATCAGAATAAAGACAATACTGTTCATGAGAATGAATTATTTGCTGAATAGTCTTTTATTATAATAATGAAAAAAAAAAGAGGAAAATGATGTGCCTATGCCTGATGTTCTCATCTTCCGCAACATTTTTTATGAATTGTTTGAACACACATACACAACGTAAATACATTTTGATTATTAGTGATGGAGCACATGGTATTGAGCACATTCTATTGTCAGAATGTTACACAACATTTTGCTTCTCATTACTTGAAAAGAACGTAGTTTTCTACATTTTCAAAAATTGTTAGATTTACAAATTTTTTTAAATGAAATTTAAAAAATAAACTTTTAAAAACCTTTATTAAGGTGTAACTATATTCACTGAGAAAAAATATGTAAAGCCACCATGACTGCTCTATAGTTAGCAAAACATCCTGAGGCACCTCATCCTCCGCAACCCCATTCTCATACACCACAACATTTAAGGCCAGTTGCGGTAAAAGAGGACTTATGTTTCGGGAATGAGAATTTAAGCATATCGTATGTGACTTTTAAATATCTGTTATGAATTTAACACTAATTTAAAATTTACTTCCTGTTGATACTTTGCCTTATGATTTGTTTCATTGTAGACAGTCAGCAAGTGAGAGAGAGAAAAAAAAAAAAAAAGCTTTAGCAAAGGCCAGAAAACCATCCTAATCTGGCCTCCCTAACTTTGTCCCCCAAACGTCCAACATGAGCTGTCCCTAGTTCCTAATCTTGTCCAACCGTGTCATTCCCGAAGAGAACCTCAACCTCTTCAGCTCTGCTACAGTACCTTCAGCTCAGCCTCCTGTCTCTTCCTCAGTGACATTGTCTCTATACCATACAGCATGGCCAGTCTCACCACTGTCTTGTACATCTTCCCCTTGATTCTTTCTGATATTGTAACACCACACAGAACTCCCAACACCTTTCTCCATCCATTCCAGCCAACCTGCCTGCACTCGTTTCTTTACCTCTTTCCCACACACTCCATTATGTTTGACTGTTGATCCTAAGTACTTAAACTCCTGTACCTTTTTCACCTCTTCACCCTGTACTCTTACTGTTCCACTTCCCTCCCTTTAATGTTGTGCATCATGGTTGTTAACAATTAATATACCGTACAAGTCCTGACAATCAGAATCTGATATTTTGTCATTTATTTTAATGCCATAGTAAAATGTTTTTTTATCACACACACACACACACACACACACACACACACACACACACACACACACACACACACACACTATGGGCAATTTGGGAACACCAATTAGAATGCTAACAACTACACCACCATCCATCAATCTAGGAACCTCTGTAGTCCAACTAGGGACCATGGAGGCCAGTGGGGATTTATGGCTATTGTATTTATTTGTACATCCATGGTTGGAACTGGGGGCAAAATTCACCTGCTACAGAAACACAAGTTAGCCCAATCTGCATGTTTTTGGACTGTGGGAGGAAACTAGAGGAAACCCACCAAGTATAGGGAGAACAAGCAAACCCAGGACCTGGAGGTGCAGCGTGACAATGCTAACCACTAAGCCACCATGCTGCCATAATAATAACAACAATAATAATAATATGTTTTTATTATTATAATACAAAGCTGAGCATAATACATAATACATACTCAAATTTTAAGGTGTATTAAAACATGTAAATAACATTTAGAACTACAGTGCTATAAAATACTGTTACTTAACCATCTACTGTTTAGTTCAGAAAAAAAAAAGCAATTATGTCTTAAAAGGTAAAAAAGTTTTTTAAGTTAAAAAAAAAAAATGTTTGACTTGATAAACGCTTCTCCATGTGGACACGTACAGTATCTCATCCACACTCCATCTTAGAGGTTAATGAGGCAATTAAGGGACTGTTATGCTCGGCCAATCATTTTGCATAATTTTGTAGATTATCCTAAAATTACATGAAATAATTGAGCTGATTCATAATGCATTGACAAAGGAGGCCTGTCATCCCTCGCATCACATGTCGACCTGAGTGCAACTGCTTGTTCCGTGTGGTCTGACCTGTTAACGTCCTCATATCTGATTCTCTGGACCGCCATTAATTATGGTTTTGTATTCAGGGGTAAAATACATCTGAAAATAGATTACCATGGGAGAACAGTCAATCTCCGAGCCTGCTGTTTGTGAGGAAAGAAGACGGCTGCTGAGGTTCTGGCTGGCCCCTTCATTTTACACTTGCTTAACATCAGTGAGGTGTTATGAATGGGCGTGGTTTTGTTATGATCAATAGTGAAGTAACAGCCAAACATATGCATAATGTACAGATTTTTACCTCTTTTTAAATAGATCAATTTACCATTGGAATAATGTGCTCATTAAAGCCTCTTGGCTTACAGGTGTGAAACTTGATATGGTCTGTTGTAGTCAGTCTGATGTGGTGTATTACAGTATGAAATGCTACTCCGAGCTATTGTGTGAATATTCCAGGTGATTTATATGGGTTTTTTAAATTTTTCTCAAACACGCCTATCTTGCACCGTTCCACAGTCAGATCACATCTTCTTCCCACAAATTTGTATCCTGGATATTTGTATTATAAAAGGTGGCATCCTGAAGATAGATACTGTAGTTCTCACACTGTAGTTCTGTATTTTGTTTTCATCTCTTTCAAGTAAGAGGTAATCTGGAAAAATATACATGCCTGATTTGTTAGCTACAGAAGTATAAAACTAGGGAAACTAAATTTGGTCACCACAGGTGTTGCTTGTAAGGTTGCTATAGTGTCACCATTAACTACTGTACAAGGGTGAGTCAAAAATGATCCACACTTTGGCTGTAAATTTTATTGTAATTAACTTTCAGAAAAGACAAATACGTCATTTTTCAATATAATCCTCTTGATTTTCATGACACTTTTCCCACAAGTTGTTGTATTTCTTGAAAAATGTTTTAGGCTGAGCCACGAATGTGCCGCTATCGCCACTTCTGCATCAGAACTGAATCTTTGTCCTCGTAGGGCTGCTTTCACTCGACCAAACTGGTGAAAGTCCAAGGGATGAGGACTATAGGAAAAATGCTTTAACACATTAAAATGTAGTGTTTAATCAGAAATGTGTAGATGTACATCATTATGTAAGATCACACCACCCTTGGATAGCAGTCCTCTGCATTTAATCCGAAGTTTAGGCTTCAGCTCTTCAGTAAGCATCTCAGCATAACGAGCACTGTTGATTTTTCTTTTTTTTTGCTGGTAATGTTCCAATACTGGGCCTTGAGAATCCCAGAAAACTAAGAATTTTCCATCTGATGGTAGACTCTTGAACTTTTTTCTCGGTTGACGATTGAGGATGTTTCCGTTCCATAGTCTGCTGTTTATTCTCAGACTTATAGTGATGAATCCGTGTCTCTTCCACCTTCCTTAGCGGAATCAGTGCAGATATCCA
The DNA here is from genome assembly GCA_030347435.1 of Clarias fuscus. Classification (NCBI taxonomy): domain Eukaryota; kingdom Metazoa; phylum Chordata; class Actinopteri; order Siluriformes; family Clariidae; genus Clarias; species Clarias fuscus. The sequence continues at coordinate 36,463,458 of CM059206.1, forward strand.
AACACTTCTGTTTATGCTCTTCACTGAGTTGTTTCGGCACCAGGTACACCCTTAGACCACAAACAACAAATCACTACACGCTGTTCTTCTGTTGTGAAAATCACAAGTGAGGAATCCATTTCTGCCCGTACCGCCCTTACAAATGGACTGACGTGACACGTTCACACCTGCACGGCACTGGTTGTAGCCTTGAACGGAAAGCACTAAAAGCCAACAGGAGTTTTAATAACTTGCGTTCGCAAAAAGTCTCTCTGCAGTGGCATAGAGTTGTCACGAACTTGGGTTTGAGGCATAAATGCAGAGGTCCAGGTGTTAAAGGAAACGATGTATTTTTTATTTAAAAACAAACAGGGAAAATCAAACAAACAAATAGACTTTAATAATAAAGTAAACCAAAACACGTATAAGGACACCGGGAGACGCAAACTAAACACACAGACATTAATTAGGTTAAATCAACAGATGCAAGACAGCTAACCAAACTCAAAACAACCTATTTATAAAGAAACTAATAATCAACTCGGTTCAGGTGAGCGCCCCACGTCACCTGACCGAGGTGCATAATGGGAAATGAAGTTTAAACAAAAGGAACTACAAACAAAATCACAGGGCGCTTTGGCGCCCTCTAGGGGTTATCCCTGACAAGAGTAGGTTATGGAAAAATAATCGTTTAAAGAAACTTATTATTATTCTGACTCATTTATTTATTTATTAAATCTCACACAATGTCACGATATGGTATTCTTGTCTCCAGGAAAGCTGCTTGAAATTTTCCATGAACTAAATCTGTGTACTTATTCCCAGCTTTAAAAACGTGCTCAACTAGAAAAAACATGTTCTTCAATGGTTAACCTTTTTCTGAAAAAAATAAAATAAAATAAATAAAAAAATACACTGCTGACATTAAGCAATGAACTCCTCGGATGCGTACAGTACGACAGGCTGGTGGCACCGAACAAGAGCGCGTCAACCGACTACTGATGCTCTACATGGCCGCTGCGTAGAGACAGACTGTATAACCAGAGTGTTGATCATTTTTGATCAAGTTTCTTACTCCTGTGGTTCTCATTTCCTCATCCCTGACTGTGATCCTCCGAAAATGTCACCGCCCGGTTTACCACAGCAACCTCCACACCTTCACTTAGCTGCTCCAGATGCTCTGGGGTATTTATCAAACACAATGCTTCGCATTTCCTACAGTATATGTTCTCTTATCATATTCTAACTTAATTCATAACTTTCTATTCTGAGTTATGATTTGATGATCTAAAAAAGTAAATAAATAATTGAGATCTGATCATTTTGCGCATTTTTTTTTCTTTTCTTATCATTTTCCAAGAGGAACACGCAAAGACTCTGTTGTACAAAGATTAAGATGCAATAAGTTTTTCCTTGAATTTTCAGCACTGGCTTGCATGTTTTTGAATGGAGGGTTTAATACGGTGTTATTTTTAGACTGGACTACATTTGGAGGAAGTGAGAAATGATTTACGTTTAATTTCGGTCCACAGTACATCTTTTTAGATTTAATCCTCCGCAAATATTTGTTGAATTGAATGGAAGGCTGAGCACGAAGGAAGGCGTACGTGACATATGCATCCTAAAAGGCCATTTCCACTAATGGCCATCCTAAGTGTCATTATATATCTGCCATGCCTGCAGAGCTTTAAAATGTCACCGTCTATTTGCATACAAATGACACGCGGAGCTGATGCCGACATTTCATTATTTATTCGCTCGTTCAGTTCATTTCAGTCAGTCAGGATCAACTCCTCTGGCTGACGATGAACAATGGGCAACGGCATTACTGCACTCTTTCTGCTCTCTCGCTCCCTCTCTGTCTCTCTCACACACACGCTGAGACGCACAAATGAAAGCAGTACATCCTTCCCAATTCGCTCATTGCTTATTGCGCACGAATAATTGCAATTGAGAATTGTTTTTCCTCTCGGTTCCTTTTGGAGAGCGACTTCACTGACGCTGCCAAGGGAGGCTGAATCATTTAGAGTTGCCATGGAGACGCCGTTACCGGGGCTCCTGCATCCATCGCTTGTAGTTTTGGTCTCCGCAGGACCAAATGGCACCGCCTGACAGTGCACGCTTTCATGTCGTACAAACGAATACACGCATGTTTATTAGTACTGAGGCTCAGATGATGTGTGATATTTGATCTGATGGATAATAATCATTAAATTCAGGACTTTTTTTTCTGTCTATCTTTGTTTTAAATACATCTTTCTCTGAGTTATGCCAGACTTTGTTAAAAGTTGAAACTATCACCAGACTCTGGAGAGCACCTGCCTTAGAGCATGGATTTCTCCATGCAAGCTCAAAGCTACAACAATAAATATCAAATCCTCAAATACTCTTTTGCATGTAACATTATATTGAGCACACATTAGTTTAAAACCTTGAATCTAAAACACTACAAATATGTTTTTATTGACAAATTAATTATGTGCTTTCAGTTTCTGGCTATGAATTTTCCTTGTTGTCATATTTCCATTATGATTGAGTGCTTGTGTACCACTCTGACGTTACCAGGTGGCATTATATACATAGTGACTTCGTTTGGCTTAACTTGGAAGTGGGAATAAAATAATACAAGATAATTACTAAAAACCTCTTTGCTTACTACTGACCCTTTGAGCAGTTGTTGATGTGACATCATCCACATTGAGGAGATCACGCTGTGCTTTGGTGTCGGAATTCCTAGATGAGAGGCTGTTTCCTAATTTAAGATTGAGCTTTTGCTGAAGGCAGCACACAGTAAATCCTACTGGTGCCATTATATTAACTCGTCTGCATTGTGGTTAATGTACAAAACCGTAACCAAAGTGAAAATAGATCAATAACATCTTGACAAAGTTTAAACTATGATGTATCCATCCATCCATCCATTCATGTATCCATCAATCCATCCATCCATCCATCCATCCATCCATCCATCGTAGTCACCCCATTCCAATTTTACAACCGTGGTAGGACCTGCAGTCAACATTCACACATAATGGTCAATTTGGGAATGTCACTTAGCCTAATCTGCTCGTCTTTGGACTGTGGGAGGAAACTGGCGTACCCTGAGGAAACCCACAAAGCACAGGGAGAACCTGCAAAGTCCATGCACACAGACCCCAAGGTGGGAATTGAACCAGGAGGTGAACCTGGAGGTGCAGAGCGACAGTGCTAACCACTAAGCTACCGCGCCTATTATAAGCTGAATATGCAAATCCTAATCTTAACCACAAGAGAATGGGAAACAAAAGAAATGGTGACCAAAAATAATAAAATAAAAATAAAAATGTTTATTATGGACGGAGTCATTTAAAACTATTTCAAATAATAACTGTCAATTTGACAAAATAGTGCTTAGTTAGTGGCCACTGTGATGCATTATTTATTATTAGTGTGAACATCTTCTAAGTGACAAATCTACTGTAAATTTTTTTAAAGGCACTAATCATGAGTTCACCTGATAATCTGCTGCCATCTGGTGGTACATATGTATGTATGTATGGACTATTATTACAGCATTATTATTATTTTATAGGTTTATAGGTTATAGGTTTATATCCGGGTGCGTGAATATGCAATTCTATGTGCCAGTTTGTGAGACCTTATTTCATTCATTAAAATATTTTTTTTAATTAATTCATAAAAAATATGCAACTTTTTTTTTTCTGTTTGTCCAAAGGTTTGTACACACTGAGGGGATACAAACTTTTGAACTGGTGTCTTTTTTTTTTTCATTTCTTTTTTTTTTTTTACACACAACCTCAACAGACCAGACGTCTTTGTTGTTTCTCTCACTATAGCAGTTGCGTTACTGTGACCAGCATACACTTGTCGCATATGCGCGCTCTCGCTCTCTCGGTTCTGCTCGCGCCTTTCTGTGGACGAGGAACAGCAAGTGTGAACACAACCCGGAATCTCTCTCTCTCTCTCTGTCTCGCGCGCTCTCTCTCTCTGTCTGTCTGTCTGTCTGTCTACTTCCGAGTGTTTAAAGCTTCCAAAACACTCCCTCTTCAAACACACACACACACACAGACACAGACAAACTGCTTGGCGTGCACCTCGCGTTCCACTCAGTTTTTATCGTTTATTCACATCACGTGCTCCTTTACCGGATTTGCAGTGAAACGCTTCTGCTTTGATCACTGTTTCAACATTTTCGGGACCGTTTCGGGATTTGCTGAGTGAAACATATATCTGTTGCATCGCGCTCTGCCTGTTACGACTTGTAAGCGCCGTGTGTGTGTGTGTGTGTGTGTTTGCGCGCGCACTTCCAGGTGCACTTCGGGCGCGGTCTGAGTGCGAAAAGCTGTCGCGAGCGTGCCACCAGTGCCATGGCCGTGAACGAGAGAGCCGCGCGAGCTCTGAGAGACATCCTCAAACGGCAAGGCAACGAAACCTGCGCGGACTGCGGCGCTCCCGGTAAGTCAGGGTTCCTATGGTGTGTGTGTGTGTGTGTGTGTGTAAGAGTGTTTGGGTGTGGGTCCTTAACCTGGGACACGCACTCACAGGTAACGTCACGTGGTCAGCTTTCTCAGGTTGCCATGGTAACCCCAAATAGTATTTAAAGATAGTACACATGGTACTGTTTAGTATCACCGCACTGATCTCAGATTTGATCTTTTGAAATCCATTTTTTTAATTTATGTACAGTAAACCCTCGCCATGCAAATTGAATCTGTTGCCCAGGCGAGTTTGTAACTCGAAATGTTTCTATAGAGAAGCGCATTTCGGCGGCGCGGCGGCATAGTGGTTAGCATTGTCATCTTCCACCTCCAGGGTCCGGGTTCGATTCCTGCCTCGGGGGGTCTGTGTGCATGAAGTTTGCATGTTCTCCTTGTGCTTGGTGGTTTCCTCAGGGTTCTCTAGTTTCCTCCCACCGTCCCGAGACGTGAATATTCGACTAAATGGCCTTTCCAAATTCCTCTCCATTGTGAACGTTGGCCTCCACAATCCCTGGTTGGACTACAGAGGTTCTCAGATGGATGGATGTGAAGATGGAAGTGCAAAATTGGGGTGTTCGTATGCCGAGGTACCACTGTATATGATTGCATTTGAGGTGGCAAAATGTTGCAGTTCATCATCCCATCCTCCCACTGTTTACACTACTCCTTCGTTTTAGACATGGAGGGGAAAAATCGATTCAGTGATGTATCACGATTCATTTTATGTTCCAATTCATGTATCATATTGGCTTAATTCATTTTTTATTATAATTTCTTTTTTTTATATATGTTTCCGTGTTAGCACTAACGCCTCCAGGGTCCGGGCTCGATTGCCGTCTCGGGTCTGTTTGCAAGCGTATACTCTGGTTAATCCAGTTTCCTCCCACAGTCCAAAGACATGCAGATTAGGGTAACTAATTGGCGTTCCCATAATCGTCTGGAGTATTTTTAATAGGTGTGGGAGTGTGTGTAGACCCTGTGATGGATTGTACACCCTGCATGAGGCGGGGTGCAGCCTGCACTGTTTAGCCTACTCTTTTCAGTGTCCTACTACACATTTAGTTGTTATGTGTTTTTTTTAGGTGTTTATAAACAACGTTGTGAAATGACTTTCCAAAGTTAGATATGCTTAAATATATATGTATTAACTAGTAATAATACACCTATTTCCACAGGTGATCAAATCTGACACAAATTCTGTGGCATACTGTAACATTCTGCATTTTTTTTCAAAGCAAAGTAAGAAAAGCAAATGTCTTATAGAAAACGTGTCACTAAACGTTTCACAACTTTTAGTTGGTTATTTTGGTCAGGCAACATGTTCTGAAGTGTTTTTATTTATTTTATACCAAAACAAGGGTCGTTTAATTAGACTGTGTTTGTTTTTGAATGAATGACACTGCAAACCTGGAACCGTATATAGTTCCAATTTTATGCAACTTACAAGTCGTTTCCTATTAAGCAACGCTAAGGCGGAGCTAAGGCAAAATACGTTGCTGCTAAGGAAGTCATGGAAAAAGCAGACAATTTCATACAGTAAGGCTACAGATGGTCAAGTCAAGTAGGCTTTCGTTGTCATTTCAGCCATATGAAAACCGTTCTTTCAGGATCGTTCCAAGGTGCTACATACAACATAAATTAACAACATAAATTAACAAAACTGTTAAGACATCTAATTAGCTAACTTGCTAAGACAACAAATTAACACCATAAATTTAGTAATAGCAATGGGCCTAAAATAGAACCTTGCAGAACACCGAACTTTACCTTAGTATATGTAAAGCCAACATTTACATCTGAAAGCTGATAACGATCAGCCAAATACTCTAATCTGTCGAGGAAAATAGTGTAATTAATGGTGTCAAAAGCACTAAGGTCACAGTCACAGCCCTGATCAGAGGCAAGTAGTACTGTACATCTTTAATCAGAGCTGTCTTTGTGCTATGATGAGGATGATACTCTTCATGAATGTTATTCTGACGTAGGTACGAGCATGACTGCTGCGCTACAGGCTTTTCTAGAATTTTGGAGATAAATGCAAGATTTGATATTGGCACAGCAAATTTGATCATATGGTTAAGACGCTTTTTTGACACTGCTAAGGCTGTCTATGATTGACTTATAAAGGAAAGATGGAAAAGACCCCAGATAGGTCTACACATTTTGGTCATAGATAAAGCAGCAGATCACCAATACGAACGACTACTAACACGATTGAGCGATTTTTCAAGCATTCCCCATGGTCTGCTTAAGGCGGCCTTATAAGAATCCAGCATTTGTAGCTGGGTCATAAGTTCATGGCCAGGTCGATGGTCTGTCCAAAATTTTCTCAGAATGTGGCATGAAATCCGCTCTTAATGGAGTCACCTTAGGAGTACAACTGCTGTCTTCTAAGCATTATTGCCATCTCAAAAATGTATTATTTTCACAAATTTTCTAGCAACAGAGAGAGTGGATAGCCGGCACTTTATATACCACGAAAAAATTTCCTTATCTAACTACTTGAGAGTGCCGTAAGTTGCACATATGGGGGCTGTAGAAAATTATTCCCTGCTATGAACTTCTGATGCATCAGATATTCTACAATACATCAGTGAAGCACACTTTGAAGTCTTATATTCTTTTTAACCATGTCAGTTTGAAAAAGTTTAAATTCACAATTTATTAATATCTAAAAAAAATTAAAAAAAAAACGTCGGATGTATTGATATTAAATTCTCTACTATTCTCACTAACAATGAAATCTTATAATCTTGTATGTCACCCAAATCTATTTTCAGATTTTCACACTTTTAACAGTGTGTCATGGCTCATAGTATGTTTCGATAAAACATGTCACCTCTCTTCACGCGGTCGAGTCTAATCACACTCGCCGCCTTTCTCTAAGGCGTAAAAACGCAGGAAATGAGGCTTGCATGGTAAGAATAGATTACTGACCGCAAAGCTTATAAATAGAACTATTTCCTTATAAGAAAAATTTACAATTCAGATAAGTGCATATGATTAAGCAAAACACGTAGTCAAGTGATACCTGTGAGGAGTATTTAGCCATGTCCTATAGGAGTCCACATGATCTTATATTAGGAACGTTTGGATATATTCGTATAAAGTGTCAAATTTTGCAGAAGAAATGAAGAAGTCTTTTGGAATGTTCCGTTCAGATCTGTCTAGCGCCGAGGCGCAGGCGGCTCCCCGCTACAAGCACGGACATGTCTCAGGAGAAAATGCCTCAAAGTCCGATAAAGCCACAGAGCAGCATGTATTATAATTTTTTTTAACAAACTAAATGTTGAGGCTTGCTGCTTGGCAGAAAGAAAGTGAAAAATTCAAGTCACACTGTTTAATGCTTGTAAATGCTTCACTACACAAAAGTATTGTTGAATTTATGAATTTGATTGGTCAGAAGTTTTGTTAGCTTAAACCAAATCACAGGTTTAACATAATGCCCTTATTCTAATAAGAATAAAAACCTAATGTTTTTGGTTTTGTAGTGACTTATAGAAGTTTCATCGTCTAAACCGCTTTGTCCTATATACGGTGTCGTGGAGGACCTGAAGCCTATCCCAGGAGACTTAGGACACGAGACGGGGTATCATCCAATCCATCGCAGGGCACACCCTCACACGTTCATTACTTATACAAGTACATTACAATAATATAGTTTTTTAAATTTCATAATCGTCCATACGGTGAAGTTTTTTGTAGCATGTTCTGGAACATTTATGGAAGGAGTCTCCAGTTTTAGTGCATTATTACGTTCAGTAAGAGTTCCTCCATGGACGTCCTTGACTTACCGCTGTTTTCCATGTTTATTATTTTACTGTCTTCCAAAATATAAGATGTGATCATGTCACATCGGGTTTCGCCAGCAGCAGCGGGGACACTGCGAAGAATATTTTATGAATTAATTCATCTTCAGTAAGTGTTATACTGGTCAAGACTGCAGTAAGTTAAGTAATTTTTCTAGGAATGCTGGATGCAATGCAAATGTGACCATCACAGTCACATTATGAATATTTAATATATTAAATTACAAATATGAATATTATAAGATCCACTGATCAGCCATAACATTATGACCACTCTCAGGTGACGTGAATAACACTGATTATCTCATTACAATGGTACCTGTGAGTGAGTGAGTGAGTGAGTGGTATATACTAGGCAGCAAGTGAAGATTTTGTCCCTGAAGTTGATATATTGAAAGCGGAAAAAAACGGCATGTTGAAGGAGTTGAGCAATTTCGAACATGAAGGTCTAAATTGTGATCTGTCGGAGCTACTCCAGGTCGCCACTGTTGGACGCTTTTACAAGGTCCTTCACCCCCAAGTACTCAGATACAATTGGGCATTGAGCTGGTAACCTGACACCGTAAATAACTGCCACAGAAACCTGCCCTGTTTCTGGCAGAACGAGGCGGAGCCATCCATCCAGAGCAGCTCTTGGATGTTCCTGGTCTGCAGTAATCAGGATATTATACCAAAAGTGGTCTAAGGAAGGAAAAACGGCAAACCGGCCTCAGGGTCATGGGCGGCCAAAGCTCACTGGTGTATTGCTGGCCTGTTTAGTCGGATGCAACAGAAGGGATACCCTAGCCCAAATTGCTGAAAAAGTTGATGCTGGTTCAGGTAGAAAGGTGTGTGTTGCTTTAGGCAATGTTCTATTGGGAAACCTTGGGTCCTCCCATTCAAGTGGATGTTCCTTTGAAATGTCCCACTTATCTAAACATTCTTGCTCACCCCTTCATGGAAACGGCATTCTCCGATGGCAGTGGTCTCTTTTGGCAGGATAATGCACCTTGATGTGGAAAGAAATGGTTCTAAAATGGTTTGAGGAACACAACAAGATCTCCATGTTCTCCAGCTTTCAATCCTAAAGATCTTCTGAGGAATGTAGTAGAAAAACAAGTTTGATCCATAGAGGCCCCACCTCGCAACTTCCAGGAGCCAGTGCCTCGATCGGGCTGGGCTGTTTTGGCAGGACTCACCTACTCAATATTAGGAGGGTGTTTTTTGTTTGTTTGTTTGTTTGTTTGTTTTTTTACAGTTGCCCTCTGATTTTTATTCTAAAGGTGTCAGAAACCCGGTTTGAGATTTGTTTCACTTCCAGAGCTCCAAGTCCCTTTTTCTTTTCAGCTCGCTCTAGTACAAACTGTTCAGAAAATAAGTTTCCTGCTGATGATGTAATTTTGTCCTGTGGGTATGTAAAAGTTGCACAGAGTAGAAAAGCAAATTGGAAGATTTATGAAAGTGAAAATCATGCTTTTCCACTTATGAAACACTGTGTGTGTATGTATATGTGTGTGTGTGTGTGTGTAGGAGAAATATTTAGTGACTTAGTTACACATCAGTAAGTGTGTAACATAAAACCTAAAGGTGTGGCGACGGGCAGATAAGCACAGAGTGAGCGTGTGTGTGTGTGTCTGTAAGGAGTGGACATTCACCTTTTTTAAAGACTGAACGTTGTTGTGCGTCATCCAAGAAGGTTGTGAAACTACGGAGTACTTTTATAATACTATTGTCGTATTCCCCAAAACTCTCTCTCTTTAAAGCTAAAGGGTGCTTTCCAGCTTTAAGTTTGCAAAAGTTATTATGTAATTATTACTTAATATATATGGCATCAGAAGACCGCCAGCTGTTCCACTTCCTCGTTTTGTGGCGCAAAGAGTTGCCTTTGGAGATTTCTGTCACTTAAGGATCTTTTACTGTATGTAACTATCGAACAGGCCTACAAATGGGTCTTTGGTCACATTTGGATCACATTTAATGGAGGAATAGGAGTCTCCAGGCATGTAGTTTCAACTGAATTGACTTCCATGACATTATGGATTGTCGCTATGTGGATTATTCCTATAGATTCCATAATGGATTCTTTTATCTAGGGTATTTACATTATATTGCATAAACATCGATTGATTCATTCCTTTATTCATTCAACCATGTGTCCGTTCAAGTATTTGAACAAATTCCATATTTGCTTCATTATGGTCAAGGTCATGGAGGATCCAGAATCTGTTCTGTAAACAATGGACACAATTCCAGAAACACACCTGGGACAGGAAGCCAGACAACACAAACAAAAGGGCTGACACTCAATCAGGAGGTGCAGTTAAGTACAACGAGTTCACCTCCTGACATGTTTTCGCGAGTTGTTAGGACACCAAAGGACCTGGAAGAAATTTCTGTAACCGTTACGTAATTATAATTATGCAACAGTTAGCTCCGACCGAGTAATCTGATTGGACGAGAACCATTGATACCGAGGATAACAGCCCTGGGACGTTTAACTAGTGTATCTGTACCGTATATATCACAGGTGTTCTAACAATCGTTAATTACACTAACTTTCAGTCACAGCATGGGTGAAAGTAGGTCAGTATGGTCAGCAGCACTGGAGAGCTCACCATGCTGTGAAAAGTCACGTTCACTTTAAGCAAGAAAATGCATCTGAAAACGATATGTCATCTTAAGCAACATCTTAAGCTCCCTCTTTCTTTCATTAACATGGTTGACATTATTATACTTGTAAAACAATAATTTTCCATTCTTTTTTTTTTTTTTTCTTTTTTCTTTGTTTTTCAGACCCAGAATGGGGATCCTGTTCCTTGGGAGTGTTCATTTGCCTCATTTGTTCTGGCATCCACCGAAACATTCCCAGCATCGGAAAGGTCAAATCTGTCCTCCTGTCCCACTGGGAGGACTCAGAAGTTCAGGTACATGGAAAGCACTGCTATGTCTTTATCTCTTCTAGCTTCTACAGTACAAACAGCTCTGTCAAATTCTTGCTTTTGATTGGTCAGAAGGTATCGATGAACTTTCTACAGCATATATAACAGCCGCTCTGACAGTTAAATGGAGAAGCACAGGCAGACGTGCCGCATACTCCAGGTCTAATGATAAAACCCATTTAACAACAATAATCTAGACAGTGAGATGGTGATGTTTTCTGTTATCGAATCTGCAGGTGGAGGATCGTCGCAGCCACAAGTCGCGATGATTCGTGATATTGGGTTCACAATTCGATTGAATTTGATTCTCATTATACTGTATTTATCTTCTCTCATGTGTTTTTGCACATCACTAAATACAATTTAAAAATGCTTTGAACAAGTTTAGATGGGATGGGAATCACCAGGGACCACTGGATATGATATTATCACGATACCTAGATGCTGATTTGTATTGCAAGTCTCGATTTTATAAATATTCCAAATCAATATAATTTTTTCTTTTGATTTCGTTCCGATTCTAAACAATCGGAGATAAATAATTTTCTCCTACCACACAGGATACTGTGCTGCAAGCCAGTGTTTGAACGGTTTAGAGCACACCTCCTGTAGGATTACAAAGGAACGGCAATATTTTACCACCTCAAATGCAAAATACATATGAATTCTAAAATTATTATTATATATATTTTTTCCAGTCAGTGAGGCGATTTGCTACACAAAATAATTGTGATATGTAACTGAATAGAATATTTTCCCCATCTCAAAAGTTTTATATTGTAAACAAACATGTTCTCCAAGGTCTCCATATTGTTTAAATAAATAAATAAATAAATAAATAAATAAGTGAATACTTTTATAAATTCTCCCTAAAATGAAAGCGATAAATGATGGATTGAAACATAATGAGCTCTGTAGGAGCTCCCGAGGCATACTTTTAACCAGAAGAGCTCAAAAGTAAAATGTAGACGTTCCACAAAACCATGTGCACTGTAGATAGAAATAGATCAAAAGTATGACATCATTTTACTTGGGGGAAAAAAAAATGTTATTGCTGGAAAATGTCTTTTGTTTAAGAATAATAAAATACTTTAGAATGATGTTGCCTTTGATATTACCTCATCATTTACTACTTGTTTATCACCTTGTGTCCATTTATGATTTATTCCTCATTACTATGGGCGTTCAAGTCAAACTGGGACTTGTGATGAACTATCTGCTGAATGAAGGCGTACAAGGTGGCCCTACAAAATTCTAACTCGTCGCCGACTCGCGTAAGAGACAAATCGGTCTGTGGGAACTGTACACACAATCATTCACGAACACCGTCACAGGAACTCGATTGGGCGTTATTGCCAAATCCCCTTTACAGTCCCGATCTCGCTTTAAGCCCTTTTCACTAGTTCCCGGGAGGCCAGTGTTTTAGTCGTGAGGCAGGCATTAGTGTGGCCGGGGATTATATAGAGAAATAAATCAAGTCTGTTATTGGGCACAATTTAAAAGTCCCGGGTTGACTTGAACGCTTTAATCGGGAGATTGCAGTTTCTGTCAATACAAAACTAAACCCAAAGTTTTATTTCATAAGCAGCATCCTTTGTGCTGTCAAATCTCTAGATAAAAGTAAATGCGAGACAGGATATAACAGTTTCTTTCAGTCTAATTTCACAGCTGTTATCTCGGCAGCCGGTAAACAGTTTCAGAGAACATTTTCAGGCGGACCTGCTACAGTATGTAACGCTTTTCTAGCTACTGTACCTCATTAGAAAAACCTAGTAGCTGTAGCATGTGTTAGTCATCGTCTCCTCTCAGTGCCATTTTCTGAACACATGATGATGCCGCTTGGATATTTTTAGCATCCTGGACTCTTTCTCAACCAAGCAGTGACACTTAGGCTCTTTAATAGTAAAGTCATTGTGCATGAGCACAATGGAGCAGTTTATCCTTCAATAAGTTGTGTGTGTTCTTGATGTACAAGTGTTTTCTTTTCTCTGTGTCCCAGTTCATGGCGGAGAATGGAAACGAAGCAACCAAAAGTAAATTCGAGTCTTACGTGCCGGTGTACTACTACAAACCCACTCACAGAGACTGCCAGTAAGTCCGCCATCGAGACCAGACAGATAGATTTTTTTTTGTTTTGTTTTGTTTGTTTTCCAGAGGTGTTGACACGTGTACTTTGAGTGCTGATTGCGGGTTAGGTTGGAGTTAAAGTGGTGTTTAAATAAGACATGGTAAACACCCGGTCTAGCCTCCACCAGTGCATACACATTAAATCCGGATATAAAAACACCACAGGACTGTGTATTACATATTAATTGAAAGTACTACCTTGCTCAGGTTTGGACTTGTTTGTTTGGTTATGACTCACCTGAGTACTGCATTTGTAAAAACAAGCTATTGTTTAACCATCTAAAGTTACAGCTTATTGTTCAGTCGTTCATATTAAAGCATAATACTCAGTAGGGATGGGAATCATCAAAAAATTCGGCCATCATGGATAAATGGATGGATGAGTAGTTGGATAAATCGTCTTCCATAATTAATATTTTAAACAAACATTTACTCAAGCAAAAAGAAGTGGCAATGTTTTTCCTCCTCAAATGCCTCCAAAGTCTCAACTTGACATTGAGGATGTGAGTCGAGTGGTCGTGACTTTATATCGGAGGCTGATCAGCTGATCCCGGTCCTGGCCAATCAAACTCAATGTTAACCGCCACATAAAAGAATTGAGTAAAATTCTTCAATCACCCGATGTTCCTAATGCGTGACGTAGCAAAGTTTTATAACAAATCTGCCTGCTTAAATATTGATTCAGCATGGAACAAATCACACTGCCTCAAGGGCCGATTAAAGGGGCGAAGCATGGTTTGTGATTTGTCCCCACCCTTTAGCGAAGGACGAAGATCAGAAAACTTTGCGGGACCATTAGTACTTGTTCCAAACGAAACAAACTATGTTTCAAAGTCTGCTATAGTTACACATCCTATATTTTCTATATGTTTAACAAGTTAACACAGGTCTCAGGAGTCACCCGAAGTGTATGGGTTAATGCTCCGGCTGAAATGTCCCTCAGATAATGCTTTTTTTTTTTTACATCTCAAACGTCCTCTGTTTAATTCCTTTTCCAACCTCACTGTTTCAGTGTTTATGTCAGTGAGCTCCTGCAGAACCCCACCCCTACCAGAGAACAGCGGAGAAGAGGAACAATCCGGGGGAGGGGCTTTTCTTACAGTATATGAGGTCACAATAGGGCCCTGGATATTACAAAAATGGAAGAAGCTTTTTTTTTTTCCTTTGGGACACTTCCACTGGAAACCCATCTTAATATGTAAAAATGACTAATAATTGAATTTTATATAATCCATCCCTCTAAAGGCAAAACATCGTGATGTAGCTAAGATATTGTAGACAAAGGACATGCCTGGAGACAAAAATCAAAAGGACAGAAATCCAATATGGTGGAACGTAGAATGTGTGTTGTGTTGCGGAGATATTTGCTGTATGTGAACATACTGTGTCCACACTTGACCTTTTGGTGGTGCTTGAGTGACAAATACCAGAGTTGCTGTAAAGGGAGGTGAGGATATCCTGTCATTGGGTGACATTTAATAAAAATAACGCATGGGCTCCATGATCATCATAAATAAAAACAACAACAATAATACAATATGGTGCTTACGAGCGTTGGTGCTTGGAACCCTAAAATATATACTGTATGTACTGTATACTACAGTACGTATATGATGACAGTTTCATATGTCTATCTCTGCATGTGCTCACTCACAGAGTCCTGAAAGAGCAGTGGATCAGAGCTAAGTACGAGCGGCAGGAATTCACCCCAGACAGGAAGCCGCTGGTCTACGAAGGAGGTGAGTGTTTTGCCTCATAACGAGAGATGAACACAAAGACGCAGTGATTAGAGTGTGTGCGAGTCATGTTTTTCCTTGAACGCAGGGACCAGAGACGGCGTGCTAATGAAGAGGGGGCGAGACAACGGGCAGTTCTTGAGCAGACGGTTCGTGCTGTCCGAAAGAGAAGGGATACTTAAGTACTACACGAAGTTTGATGTGAGTTTCTCACCGAGGTCCAACACGGCACCCTGCAGAATGGTCAAACGCAGCAGGACGGCCACATGATGAGTAATATCCCAGCCGTAGGCATGCTTCAATTAGTTAAGCATAATTGATTAAATATTTGTCGCAAAGTAAGAATTAATGACACATGGGTCTTGGACATATTGGAAATTGAGACATGCCAAGAATTCCGTTCTGTGTGTAGTGTGGGCTGGCAGCACAACGCAAGAGCAGGTCCAATTTTAAATAATCGTGCACTTTCCCCCCACAAGCAGCTGTGACTGGTGAGAATATAGATTGGGGTGAACAGGCTAGAGCGCTCCAGTGTAATAGGGTTTAAAATATTCATGTGTGCTGAAAAAAAAAGGGGTCTGTGTGCCAGTGCTGGGAGGTTAAACACAGTTTGTTCTCTTCAGAACACTGCTTGTACAACCTCTGTCCTGCGTAATTTGTGCCGCAAGTCAAACATGCTTACCTCCCCCGAGTATGTCATGTTCTTACAGTTAAATTCAACAATAAATTCAAATATATTGTGGCTCGGATCCTGCTGCAATTGCTCCTGTGAACATTCTAGTGAAACGTTGGGATTCTTATCCAGTAACTGTGTCCTGTTATTCTGCACCATCAAAAGTCCTGGTTTGACTTGAACGTACCTTAAGTACCCTGATTACGTACTTGTACTAGAACTGATAAAAATAAATAAATAAATAAAAAGTTTGTGGTACCCTTTGAACTTTTGAAATCAGCAGTTAAATGTGTTCAGGGGATTTTATAACAGTTCAATCACACATGGTTATGGTGCACCCATAGAGGTTGGTTTGATGCTTTATTATAGTGATGACCTCTCAGCATTCACACCTGTTTAGAAACGTACCTCTGCTGCAGAGGAGAAGTTCATTTAAAGTTACCAGCCGCAAAAATTGTTCGAGTAATTGTTTCCCAGAAACTACCTTTTCTTATTTTCATTCTTATTAAGGTAATTAGAAAAAAAATTGCAATTGTAACAGAAAGACAATGCAGCATGAAGCCACCTGAAGAAGAGTAAAAGAAAAAAAGAATGACATAAATGACATAAAGTTACAGATCTTTGTGTGACTCTGTGACTGTTACAAAGATCTAAAGCGCTTGAGATTGCGTCCATGAATGTGAAATACCTCAAAAATGAAGAAATCTATTTATTAAAGTCTCGTGTTATTTGTTACTATAGAATCATTAAGATCTGCTCCTTAACCAGGAGAACTGTCAGAGCTGGTGTTTTAAATGGAAATGCAGAAATCAACAGTACCCCGTAGGATATTTCCTAAATATATCATGGTTTGTGAGGGAAATTAGGTTGAAATGAGCACTAAATGTTTCCCAAACAGGTTTTAACTTCTAACATTTAACGTTTTTAACATATTTTGGCTTGGTGCTCAATTAGACATCTAATGTACGTAGATTTGTGTTAGAGCTGCCAGGTGTGATGGTGAGTTCTGTTTAATTCTGTGTAATTTAGAGATTTTGTGTAATTTGCGTTCACACAGGCTAAAGAACCTAAAGCTGTAATAAAGGTGGACACTATCAATGCCTCGTTCCAGCCTGAGAAAATTGGGAACCCTAACGGACTCCAGATCACGTACCTTAAAGACTACAACACGCGCAATATCTTCGTCTACCATGACAACAGCAAGGTCAGTATTTAAATACACTATTAATGAGGCTATAAACTCATCAACTAACGCTGATCATCTCATTACAATGGCATATGGAAGGGGGTAAGATACAGTATTTTAGGCTGCAAGTGAACATTTTGTCCCTGATGTGCTGGAAACACAAGAAGAGTCATTTTTATAAGGGCTGAATTGTGATTGTGCTAGACGACTGCTGTCAGGGCATCTCCAAACCTGCAAGTTTATGGAGGTTGTGATCAAACACAGTCCATTACATTTTGTTACGCATGGAGCTGCGTAGCAGTCTGCTGCCTCAGGCAATGCTCTGCTGGGAACCCGTGTCTCCTGCCATTCAAGTGGATGTTACTTTTAGACACGTACCACCTACTGTACATAAACATTGCTGCTGACAAACTACACCCCGTAAGGAAACAGTATTCCCGGATGGCAGCAGCCCCTTCAGCAGGATCACGCACCCTAACACACTGCAGAAATGGTCCACGAACGGTTTGAGGAGGACAACAAGAAGTCTGAGGTGTTGACTGATCAAAAAACACGTCCGACGCATGGAGGTCCCACCCTCACCACCAGATACCACAGCATACATTCATGGACTAATGGTCTGCTGGAGTCCACGCCTCAACGGGTCACGGCTGTTTTGGCGGCAGAATTGGAGCTCAGTATGGGCAGGTGGTTATAATCTTACGGCTGATCGGCGTACTGTGAACTGATAGGAAGTATACTAGTTGTGATATTAAAATCGATTTAAAAAAGTGACGTTTAAAATAAACAAATATAAGAGATGAATGTGAAAAATGGGAAAATAAAGATTTTCAAAGGTTCAAAGTAGGGCTGTAGCTATCAAAGATTTTAGTAATCGAGTATTCTACCAAAAATGTAATCGATTAATTGAGCAATCGGATAAATTGTACTATTGCTTAATTAAACAGCAATGTAAAATATATAAAAGAAACAAAGATTAATTGGTTTTCTTTTTAGAAAAATCTACTTTTATTTTTTTAAATGCATCCAGCATTTTATCAAGAATAAACATTGTCATTATTCACAATACAAGGAAGAGCTTAAAGTTGACTGAGATGAATTAAGTGCATTACAGTGCCATACATTCTCATTTTAAAGCCTTTTCTCAGATGAAGAAACTAAAAAAAAAAGTCTTTCAAATGACTTTAAGTATTAAAAAAAAAAACGAAGGCACACTTTTAAAAATAAATTTTAATATATTTTTATCGCACCCTTCCATTTCGCAGCCCGCAACAGAACGCTCCCTCAAATCAATACAGCGCTAACTGTTTGCGTCTCCTCCCGCTTTGTGTGTGACGCAAGCGCTTCTTCTTCGTCGGTGTTTACTGGCGGCTCGCATCCGGAAGCGCGCTGTGTCACGCCAAACAAATAATTGCGCAAAAACATAAACATAAAAGACGCTTCGAGCCAGAAGATTATTTTTTTGTAATCGAATTACTCGAGGAATCGTTTCAGCTCTAGTTCAAAGTCAATCAGCTCCCAATTATTATTATTATTATTATTATTATTATTATTATTATTATTGTTATTAAAACCCAGCACATTATAGTTTTATCTTTATCTTGATATATTTTACGCTATTACTGCATGTACTTTGTTATCTCTCTACATTATAGCAGCATTCATTTGCCATAAACCTGTTGTAAGATATTGTAGGACGTGCTACTATAGAAAAATCATCCGCATCAGATGGCTCAATCGCAAAACTGCCTAATTATGATGTTATCTATTTCATGTTTTTTTTTTTTTTTTTTTGGAAAACATTTCTTTACTGTTCAGTGTGTTTAATCCAGACTTGATGTACATGTTCCTTTCGTCTGTGTCTCTCTTTCAGGAAATAGTGGACTGGTTTAACTCGATTCGAGCCGTCCAGCTACACTACCTGAAAGTAGCTTTCCCTGGTGCCTCCGAGATTGAAGTGAGTAAATACAGGATATCGACACTGTACAGTATATATTACTGTATGTCTGCTTATTAGTCAAATATTCACCTTGATTCGTACCTTTCCACTGTAACGTTTCTAAATGTTTTAGTGACGCCATTGAAAAAAGGGTTTGTATAGTTATGAAAGACAGGAATGTAAGGCTGGAGCTGCTGATGGATCCTGGGAGTTTAGCGGGTTAATAACAGTTAGGGAGTTTACACACACACACACACACACACACACGTAAACTCCTCTTCTGCTTTTCAGTTCCTGTTAATATGTCGCACATCATTGTGTGGTTGTAAATACTGCTGATGCAATTATAATTTTGTGGTAAGCTAAAAATCTAATCTTAAAACATGCCAACTAAATTATTTATTAACTATAAAGTGATGATGTGTAGTCAGTATTCTGAATATGCTGTTGTGGGGTCTGTGCAATGTTCCACATTTAGTAAAATATATAATGATGATGTTTTCAAGCAATGAAAATGTTATATAATATCTAGGACCCTCTAGCATCATGAATATGGAAAATGATGCTGAATAATTACCCCTACTGTATGTATGTATGTATGTATAGAATCATAACCGTAGGCGCTGCAGCTTCAGCTTATTGGATCTGTTCACCTGAAAGCCGCTGTAACATGACTGTCTGTACACAGTTCACCAGGAGGTAGTCTCATATACAGTGCTAGTCTCGTATTTCCCTCTCCAGGCAAAAATACAGACTTCCAGTATATTTGTTTGAATTATTTTTTGTCTTCGCTATGGTTAATAAAGCGATACCATCGAGCCACGGCTCAGTCAACCACACGATTGCGAAGCTAACAAAAACATTACTCTACAGTGTACTTTTTTTTTTTATCGTGTGAGAAATTGATGATGCTGCCACTTTAGCATCCACAGTTAATTGTAGTTAAATGCTTAAGGCCGAGTCAGGTGTGTAATGTACGGTAATAGCGAGCACATGTACAATTCTCTCACTTTCAGTACAGTAAAATACACTTTAGTATAATGGACAGGATTTTGACTTTTACCTTCAGGCTTGTGTACGTGTATAAGGTATGCTAGGCTACACTGTGATCTATGATGGGTTGGGTGTACCGTTTTGAACATGTTTTCGACTTATGATAGTTTTTAACATACAATGAGTTTATCAGGGATTAGTGGTCAGCACTGCCACCTTGCACCTCCAGAGTCTGGGTTCGACAGTCCAATGGCATGCAGATTAGGCTAATTGTCCAGGGTGTACCCCACCTCGTGCTCTAAGTTTCCAATCTATGCCCCCTGCGACCATAAACACAGAATGAAGCGGTATAGACAGATGAGTGAGTGAGTGAGTGAGTGAGTGATTTTATCAGGATACAATCTCAACATCAGCCAGAGATCATCCGTTACGTATTTAAAAGAAAAAGCCCGAACACCGAATAACTAAACCTCCCATGTGTTCTTTCTTCAGTTAAAACCCAAACTGACGCGAAACTTCCTGAAAGAGGGCTACATGGAGAAGACAGGACCAAGGGTAAGCACACACACACACACACACACACACACACACACACTGATTACTTATAATGTCTCGCTCTTCATGTTCAGTGAATCTTTTGCAAAAGTCTTGAGCCATAGCTCGTTTCTTCATATTGCACTTCCAAAGAGCTACTGTAGACTTTCATGAAGAAACAGTCCAGACGTCCTGAGGGACTTTTCAGTCCGGGCCCTGTACCTGAACAGTTTCAAAAGAAATGCTTTTTATTATTATTTATTTATTTATTTTTCGTTTGTGAAGCCATACAGACACCTACAGTATGAATCACTCAAACTGGTGATACCGAATGCTGAGTGCTTGGAACGGATGAGAAGGGAAATGAGGTCCAGTTTTTAAGTTTAGGAACTTTGCAGCCTGCCGCAGTAAAACCTTTATTCCCATTCCTTTCATATAAGTACTTTTGCACATTACTGTACAGTATAATCATCTTATTGGTCCGGGTTCGAACCTGACTGCCAGTTACTGTACAAAACTTTTACTCTGAGCTGTTGCACATTCAGCTGGTCCAAGTTTTTTTTTTTTTTTCCAACATGCAGAAAGCCTGAGCCAGTCGCTGCTATAAAGAAATTCTATTACTGTATGTGTCACAGATATCATGGTTTATAATAATACCACAATACACTGAGGTTATTTACAGTAGTGCTCAGTAGCTCAGTCGTTTCACAGCCAGTGTAACGTTTGCAGGAGCGGCCCTGCCCCGTGCTTTTACACATCAGTCACACAGACTATCGGTTATCAACTGAACAAACCGGTGGAACCAGATTCTACAACTGCAGTCAGGACCTCTGTGCTTTTATTCACAGGCTGAGAGTAAGAATAAAGACTGTGGGAAAAACACACACAAGCGCCTATATTTTAGTGGGTGCGGTCTTAATAAGAATGAGTGTTATTTTATATAGCAGCTTGCATGCTTTTGAATTTGGCTCTATGGATTTGACTTATTATTTTCTTCAAAATCTTTTGCTCATAAATGAAATCGGAAACTTTTCAGGACTATTATGATGTGATGTGAATATGATGAAGAACCTAAACTATATCTTAAGCAAGGCATAATTGTTTTCAAAAAAAATGTGCAGGAATTGCCGGATTTAATGAGCCTGAAAGTATTGCTGAAGATTAATTTATGCAAATGTACAGTATGCGGTCATGTCATTAAAAAAAAAAAAAAGTGTTTGGTGCCACTTTATGTCTCTTCTTTGCAGAATCCATTACGTTTGCATAATAAGGTATACGTAAATAATGAGGTTAATGCATGAGATAAAATGAAAACGGCTTTAAAATACAGTTTGATTGTGGTTTAAATGCGAGAAAAAAAAAATTAAAGAAAAAAAGAAAATTACTCAAAATTACCAGTGCAATATTTCCACATTCCTAACCTTTTTGTAATGATAAAAAAAATAAAAAAATAAATAAAATTATATATCAACAAAGGAACTTGCATATATAAATTGTTTACAAAATATATTTCAAATATGTCAAATAAATAAAGTGTACTTTATTATACAAAACTCTGTGTACCGATCAGCACCTCCATCTGCAGCCAAACTTCACTGAACATTCTCACGGCTCATCATGTGTAACCCTGGAACACAGTAATCAGCAGTAGTGGCAGGATTTTATTTAATTTCTTTGACGATTTCGTAAGTGACACCATCGAGTTGGGTTGTCTTGACTTGCTGTTTTCACTCTTCGCCTAACAATGTTTTTTGCTTCATTTTTCTTTTTCCTTCTATCTGCTTTTATGTTCTGTCACTTCCTTCGCAGAAAACGGAGGGTTTTAAGAAACGCTGGTTCACCCTGGACCACAGGAGATTAATGTACTTCAAGGATCCTCTGGTAGGACTGGTTTCTTTTATTTCTTTTTTTTTTTTTTTCTTTGCTACCTCAGTGCTTCTTCCTTTAAGATTTTCTGTTAAGAAGTGTCTGATGGAATGTGGTTTTATAGACTTGATAAACCTGAGATAAATTCTCAAAGCCTCCTTGGCCAATTTAACATGCGCTCATTGTGTGAAAACCACTCCGGCGATCCGATTAGGTCTGACCTAGTAACTTTTACAGAGCAAGTCTGAAGGGCAAGCGCAAGATTACGGCGTGCCAACGTAGAGTATATTGAGCCTAGAGTCTAGGAATGCTGATTTAAAAGCTATAAGTAGTGTTGCCAGATTGGGTGGTTTTAGGCGACTAAAACATAATGTGCTAAATAAGGGGGCACCTCTGAATGGTCATAAGGAGCATTTCTGGATGAAAAACCACACAACTCGTTGTTTACCAAGTGTTCAAGAATTTTCCATAGTCATTATAAAAATTCACATGCATGGTCCATAGACATGCTGTCTTCCTGGTGGCGGTGGGACGATCCCGCTGTACCCAATTACTATACAATTTTGCAGTTGTATTGTTATAACAAGGGTTAGGCCGTCCGTTGTGTATCTAGTGACTCACTCGCTGTTAGACATCATTTAGCTTTAATAGGAAGCAGGGTTTGTAATACCTCAGGATATAAATCTCAGCTGTGTGCTTGTGTGTTTTGTCTTTGTTTGTTTGGCAGGATGCATTTGCTAAAGGCGAGGTGTTCCTCGGTCACAAAGATCTGGGTTACAGTGTCAGTCCCGGCTTACCATCCAGCACTCAATGCAACGGAGCCTGGCAACATGGCATCACCATAGTGACACCCGAGCGCAGTTTTCTGTTCACCTGTGAGACCGAGACAGAGCAGCTGGATTGGCTGAAGCACTTCAATCACGTCATTAACCTGCAGATGTCGCCACAGGAATACAGCAGTGAGCATGTCACATTTGTGGAAATATTGCGGTTTTCACTTTGTCTATAATTGCTGACTTTTTCCTAAGTAACAGATATTTCTAATACTTTAATCATACGGTAATACTAAATGATGTAAGTGCTTGTTCCTAAGGTGTTTTTTTTTTTTTTTTCCTTACTTACCAATAAATATGATGTCAGCATGTTGTATTCTGGATTATATAATTAGATTGAAATGTCCTTTTAAATGTAAAAAAATCTATACACTTTTTTTTTTTTTTTTTTTTTTCAGTGGAGGCCCTTTTAAAGCGCAAACACTGACGGACCCACGCTCTTCTCTCAACCCCAGCCTGACCTATCACCTCTAGACTTTGAGAATGAAACACTACTTCTTTATTTTTATATACATGGGAGTACTTTTACAGCTAGTGTATTTACTGTAATTACCAAACGAAGCAGCCAAGGAGATCAAGATGCGTTCTTGTAACGGTCACATTTTTGGTTCCTTCATTTTTGTATATATTTGTTTTGTCATGATACCGGATTGTGTTTGTGTGCTGTAAAAGTTATTAATTCATAATCTAATCTTCCAAACGATTGATGTTGAATCCTGTTGACCATGTTCTAGTTTAAATTGCTCTGGCAGTGATCGGATTGCATTTGTTTTGTCCTGGGATGCCCTCTACTGGTCAAGTTATGCCAAGTAGTGCTTAAATGAAAAAAAAAAAAAAAAACAGAACAAAACAATAAATAAACCATGCATGATTTGTATATCATTATTTCTGATTGATATGTGATCTTCAGTTTGGAAAAAAAAAAAATTAAAGTTAAATTGTCCAGTTTGAAAACGTTGAAAAACTAGTTAATTGTTTGCTACATTACCCACAATCTGGTTTTCAACTACTTGCTTATGGCAACACCAGTGGGAATTCATTTCCTAAAGACAGTGATTAAACCACCTTACAACCAGCCTATAGACTTGCATGCACTTTTCAGTTTTGTTTTTGCTAGTGCATGTAAGTGCTCCAGTACTGCAGGTGGCGCTAATACACGTTAAGGAAAAACAATTGTCGTCCATCATAAAATAAATTGGCTCCTCCCACTTTTTATAACAACCGATCACAGATCTACAGTAGTTGCGTTGTGCGCTCCTCACCCGGCAAATTCACTTAGTGGCCACGTGCATGACAAGACAAATTAATTAGCTGAAGCGAAACGACTGTCGCCATTGCGCGAAGTATGCACTATTAACTGCCATCTTAGTTGCGCTAGCATCACCAGATAAGTTAAGACAAATACAAACATTATCTTTCCTTTAAATGTGTCTCATGCAGATGTTGCCAAACACAAATGCAGTGTAATTATGTCTTGTTTTTTTATTTTTTTTATATCAAAACAATTTATGATTTACTTTTGTATAAAAATGACTTTAAAAGATGTTTAATACATGAGAAAAATACAACTTGAATCTAAATCTTTACAATAAATACACTGATTAATAATGGAGGACTGTCATGGATTGCATAATCAGAGTTAATGTGATGAGATGATTATTCTTAGAGTTGTATGATGGCGGATGAGCATGAGAGAAGACGTGTGCCCGGGTGTGTGTGTGTGTGTGTGTGCGCGCGCACTCATTTGCGTCACTGGCGTTTGAACTGGCACCCAGGTGTTCAAAGTCGAATCCGGCGGCCCAAAGTGAGCATCTCCTAAATCTAACATGTCATGTGCAATTGCACTTACGTGTGAGTGAGAGTTTTAAGAGGCGAGTGACAGAGAGAGAGAGGGACAAAGAGAAAGAGACGGTTGGAAAGGAAAGAAGGGCACTTAGCAAGAAAGCTAATTGAGGCAGAAAATTCAAACATATCAACTGCTGACATTTTGGAAACGTTTTGGATGAAGGACGCTACTTTTAAACCCTGGATGGAAACATCTAAAGCTGTCTGCACTTCAGATGAAGGAAACCAGGAACGCCGTGCTTGTTTTTCTGGAAATTTCCGTTCGCTTTTACGGACGCTGACTTTTGGAGGATGTTTTTCTGCGAAGATTTGGATAATGGCATCATTTAAGGTTTATGTACTGACATCTCTAAGGACTACTCAACCATGTCTACAACTCTGTTGATGTTTTAAATGCCTGAGCTTTGTCTTTTCACTTATTTGCAACTGCACGATAGACCTGTTGGAACTTTAAAAAAAATGGTTTCCTCTTCTACCAACTAAACACTCAGAATTTTTTAGTTTGACCTTTACAGTTGAGTGCCACTCTGTGGATCATGAGCTTGGTGCCCAATGCCAACATCTCTGTCCCTTCCAACTCGGGCACAAGTGGAACAGGAAGTGGCTTAAGCGGAGGTGGAACAGGTACCATGTGGGTAACTCCTCTTCTTGGTGCTACCCTGATCACCATGTGCATCCTTGGCGTGGTGGGAAATGTCTACACGCTGGGTGTGATGCGCTCTGCAGTTTTGCGCCGCTCTGGTTCCATGTATGTCTTCATTGTCAATCTGGCAGCAGCTGACTTGCTCTACTTGGGCACCATCCCATTTGTGGTATGCACCTATTTTGTCCATGACTGGCTCTTCGGTGAGACAGGTTGTCGAGTTTTGCTTAGCCTTGACCTGCTCACAATGCATGCCAGTGTCTTTGCCCTAGTGGCCATGAGCCTGGAACGTTATCGTGCCGTGGCATCGCCATTCCATGCCCGCCGCTCCGCTGCTGATTCTGTCCGACGCCACTGGCTAGCAGCTCTTGCCATTTGGAGTGCTGCCTTGGCACTCACTCTGCCCATGATGGTGATGATCAGGCTGCGGGAAGGGCGATCAGGGGCCTCTGGTCTTGTCAAGCGCATCTGCTTCCCCACATGGACATCTGAGGCCTTTAAAGCCTACCTCACTGTTCTGTTCTTCACCACCATGTTGGTGCCAGGGCTAATCATGGTAGCGCTGTATATCGGGTTGGCGCGACACTACTGGATAGCACAGTCCAACCTTACGCGTGGAGGAGAAGGAAACAAGACCAGCATTCGTCTTTCCACCTCTTCTTCTCCGTCTAGGCGGAAAAGGCTTAAGCATAAGGTGGTCTGCATGATCTTCAGCATTGTGGTGGCCTACTGGGCATGCTTCCTACCTTTTTGGGGCTGGCAGATGGCCAAACTGTTCTCAGCCGAATCCCTGCGCTCGTTGACACCTGCCACGCACACCTATGTCAACTTCTTTGTTACGTGCCTTACATACGGCAACAGTTGTGTCAACCCACTGCTCTACACATTGCTGACCCGGAACTATAAAGACTACCTGGCGCAAAGAGGACAGGCGTCAGGCTCTAGTCGTATTGACCAAGGCTCAGGAACAGGGATCAACGATCTGTAGATGATATTATCTACTGTACCATTTTTGCGATGAATGCCGGATATGGATAGTGTCCTCCTTATATTAAACCACAACCGCATTTGGTTCATATCCCAATACTTGTCCTGAACACCCCCCCCCCCCCCCATTCTGTATGTTTTGTGTTTCCCTTCTATATTACATAATCTTTAACTTAGGAATTGTTGTTATTGACACAATAAGAGTGTCTGGGATATGTGCAACTGAAAAACGTACTACAGGACCAAAGGGTGGTCCAAGAAGAGGATTGGAAACTGGTGGGTTATACAGTAAGGTGGACCTAGAGACTACTTGATCAGGATACTTTGCCTGATTGAGCCCATCTAATCTGGCTAACTAATTAATTATCTGGTTCAATGTTAATGTTCATGAAGTACTTGAGCTGTACAAAGCCCGGAATACTAGCATCATCAACCTATCCGTATGCATGCATATGAACGGTTATTCGCCCAGGACTCAACAAGGTACACGTGCACCAAAGACTTTGATTGGGAACCACTGCTTCAAAGATTATTCAATGACTTTTTACCAACTGCCATTTTGTTTTTAATGCCGTGTATTGGAAATCCTGTTTGATGGACAGTCAATGATTTGTTGCTTTCTACAACCTACATATCAGCCTAATGTTTTTGACCTGGATCATCTTTAGGGCTTTGTTTATATTTAAAACTATATTATATGTATATGTCCGATACCCTGATCAATGTCAGCACATCTGACTTCTAAAGGTGTGCTTTCTGTCAGGTCTCTTTACAAGTACATCTCTAAAGACAAAATAAAGACCTCAAGCTCTTATCACTACGATCGACTTACAGTACCATTGGTTCTTTCAGTAATGATGCGGAGGTAAAAAAAAAAAAAAAAAAAAAAAAAAAAGCATGTGTGTACATATCTAACCATTAATGCAGATTGAAATGTATATATGTGCTATTGTGTGAGTGTGCAGTTACGGATACCTCCAGATTGGACGTGTCTCTACTGTTCCCCTTACACTCCGGAATGTTGCCCCAGGCTGATAAATTCCTCACTTTGCACCACAGGCCTTTTCGAACAGCAACGTAAATTATTCCTACTCAGCTGTGAGAGCAGATAATAACGCTGACAATACAGAAGATCTGAACAATGCTAGAAGAACCAGCTTACCCATGGCCTTGGCGAAATCATGGTGCTGCCAACACTGATGATGAGACTCATTGAACTGGAGCCGAAAACACTCAAGTTTTAAAATGAAATTAATAAAAAACCTCCCAAAACCCAGAAACTGTTGCATGTTTTGTTAGCTGTACCTGTAGATATCATTATAATTGATTATTTTGGATCTGCAAAAACAAATTGAAGTACGGTTAACTGATTATTGTCACTATTACCGGTTACAAAGTGCTCTTTTTTCATGATGCAACATCTATAAACACCAAGAGACTGGATGATCTGATTTACGGTCAAGCATTTTCAGTATTTCCTAATAGAGTTTTCATATACATAAAAAAATGTTTAAAAAAAACCTGGCAATGGTGCTGTTAAAAAAAATAAATAAATAAAAATGTAAAACCTTAACGGCTCTAATCCGAGGTGCTGTTTGAGGTTAATTGGTGATTTCTGAGGCTGGTGACTCTAAATGAAGGTCTCCTCTGCAGCAGAGGTGAGTTTTGGTCTTGCTTTCCTGGGGGGGTCTTCATGAGAGACCGTTTCATCGTGGTGCACTTGACAATACTGTTCTTGCAAGAACTGTTCCAAAACAGCTGACCTTGATATCTTACAATAACACCTGACTCTTTTGGTCTTTGTTATTGTTATGGTTATTTAATTTCCTTATTCTAAAAGTATTATTTCATTGTTTTAAAATGTCCAGTATTATTCTTGAATATAGAAAATAAATCAATAAACAAAGAAAGAAACAGACAGACGAAAAAACATTCAATTAGAAAGTGTGTCCAAACGTTTTAATGGGATTATTTTACCACCCCAAAGTACTGTACATTCTCACATGTTTTATACGATCGGCACCACAACTGCTAAAATGAATGTTATAATTGTTTCATACAGTATACTGTATTACAGAATGACATACCATCCTTTTTGCCCTGCAATTACAGTATATTTACATTTATGGCGGTGTTCAATATTATTGTTTTTTTTTTTTTTTAGTATTTTACCTTTTCCAAGCACTTCAACGTGATTTCCTGTTAAAGCTACTGTTATAACAGGTTGCAGACACCGTTATCCAAAGCTACGTAAGCGTTTTCTGAAGTTTCTATTAATAAATCTACCCTTACGCCAGTTCACTAGCTTACTGACTCGCCAAACACAATTTTTTTTGTTGTTTTCTTTTATTTATTTATTTATTTATTTATTTTTCAAACTGGAATAGTTTGTATTTGAGCACAGTAATCGAAGCAAGCGATTCTCTCTACATACTATACTGTACCAGTTTAGACACCACTTTGCCACAAAAACCTGGGAACACTGTAGTGAAGTGTGGAAGATTCCCCACAACCGAGCCCTCATTTGTATCCCGGGTCTTTTCTATACCTTCACCCTAAGGAGTTGATACATGTAAATTGACCTTATCTTTCATTATTCAAGCATCTTTATAAAATCCTTGTTTTTTATTGGACAGAATTGCTGTTTTCCCAAAAGCTTAACTAACTAAAGTTCACTTTTCCTTCCTCCGTTAAGTTTTCACTCACTGTGCAGGTGTGAAGTCAGCAAAGTGATCGAGTGTGCACTCCACAGTTCGCTCCCCATGAACCCCCCCCCCCCCCCCCCCCCCCCCCCGTCTATGCCGAGGCAGTGAGGTCAGGAGGAAGATTGAGTGCTTGATGCAGTGTGAATTACTGTAGACTCATGACTGGGCAAACTTTGAGGTTGACACGTACAATCCAGTCCAACACACACACAGTGTTCACTGCTTCAGATGTCAGAGATAGGAGGGAAGTTAGTATTTGAATCCGCAAGAAGAACAGATTCTTCTTTAGGTCAGTTTTATAAGTTCCCGATATCACCAAACGTTTATGGACACTTTCCAAACACCTCTACAGTATATAAACATCCCGGTCAGATTTAATCGCCCGTTGCTCTTGTAATAAGCTCCACTCCTCTGAAAAGGCTTTCCAGTTTTGGTGTGAAGACTTGCGGCATGGTGGTCATTCGATTTCATCCAGTGATTCATTCAGTGGGGTTGAGTTTAAGGTGCTGGACAGGACACTTACGTTCTTCCACCCCGAGCTTGGCAAACGTTTTTAGCCTTTTATTTTAAGTGAAGTTACAGCATACATTGACATCCTAGTATAATGTGGTGAACTTCTGGATATGTGCAAACGGTTTTGGAGAAGGATAAGGTTTGGGTTGTTAAGCATTTAAACATCACGCATAAGAAGAGATCTAGGTTTCGTTAATAAATTTACTACTGTAGGTCTTACTTATTATAACTGTATGTGCCAGTCTATGTGCTTGGAGTTTGCATGTTCCTTCATGTGCTTGGTGGGTTTCTTCTGTGTATTATGGTTTCCACACACAGTCTGAAGACATGTTTGGTGTCCACAAATTTCCAGTAGTGGAAATGGACTGGGTTGGTGCTCTACACTGCCTTGTGTCCTGAGGCCTTTGGGTAGGCTCCAGGCCTCCTGTGATCTTACACAGAGTAAGCAGTAAAGATAATGGATGGATGAATGGGGGAATAGATGAAGTTTGATACTATTTATACTGTTTAAGGTTTTTTTTTTAAATATATATATATATTTTAACTAATTAACTGTTAACTAATGCATTAAATAATGCCAGGTAAATTAACCGTATTTTAATGCATTTTAGTACCATTTTCCAAAAATAAATGTAAACGATTTTATATGAAAAAGTGAGACACTTTTTTTTGGTACTAGTTTATTAACCATCTTCCTTTTACACACATTATTGTCAGTTCCGTTTAACTGGATCATGCATCATACAAGCGTTCTGAGTGACCCTCAACTTACAGACAGAGACATTTTTAGAAATGTGTTCTGGCTCATTTGATTTGCTGAAGCATTCTTCCATGAGCGATGTCACTACAGACCACCTTATTTGATCTTGATGCTCTCAACCTTGACTTCCCCTTGAACGTCAATGTGTCTGAAGCTGTCATCGCCAAAACGGTTGGGGAAGCTCATCATCGTGCCGTTGGGGAGTTTGATATAAAATTGGTCATTGTTGAAAGAAAACACCACCTAGAGAGACAGAAAGAGAGACAGCCCAAAATATCAAGAAACAGGTTACAGGTATGCAACAAAATGGATTTTTTTTATTTATTTAAACAATTATGAAAACAAAAATACACCTAAAACAAGGATGTTCTTTTCATAAACCACTGTCTGAAGCACCCATACCAGCCTCTGAACCTTCCATGTTGTTCTGCTCACAGCTAACGTGAGCTACAAAGCTACAGTAACTAGCTTCTAACATAATGCTGAATCCTGAATCCATCTCTAACCGCTGATCAAGAGTTTATTTGGGAATCAAGCCTGAAACCCTGGAAGTTAGCTGATACTCTAAAGTGGAATAAGCGGCAAAGTCAAGCTTGTACGTTTCTCAGGACCTCCATGCTTTATTCTCCTCCTCTTGGAAGTACCAGTAAGAATTTAAAGCTACTTTTACTCGTTAATTACATTTATTTATATTCAATATTGCATGCAATAATTAACGCAATTTGGTTTTCAG